>JABFOV010000019.1:0-82637 GCA_022817685.1 Aradophagus sp. ZL-2020 | reverse complement strand
TTCATACACAGGTCACATAATATCATTTTGTGTGCCTTTTTCAATAAACTTTTAGATGGCTTCTCAATATTCGCTTCTCTTATTATCCGCGGCGCAAATTGAATATACTATAATTTAACGTTATATTTTGATTTTTCTTTTTTTCCGAGGTGAACATTTGTAATTTGTTTTACCATTTTTTAGTTTTCATTTCGTTCAAATATGCACACACGCCAAGTGGTTTTTCGCGAATAACGAAGTACAAATCCAAACAGTCCTCAGTCGTTGTACGGCGTCATAGTAATGACGTCAATATTCGAAGTTTCAAGCATCTGAGACGTACCCCAGTAGAAATCGATCTGGCTGTAACCGGAATGTAACGCCGGGCATCGTTATGGGCCCATCCGGGCGACGTCGCTCGGTCGGGCACATATCGAAGCTCGGCGTTACACCCCGGACACAGCCCGATCGATTTTTACTAGGCTAAGTTTAATTCCTTCAGACGGAAGAAAAAAGTTGAAAGTGGATTTGTTTTTATTCAAGTAAGCATGTACAATATTATTGACTTTGTTCAGATATTTGAGAAAAGTTCAATCACTGAAAACAAAAAAAAAGAGAGAAAAAAATCAAACACGTCATGGCTTGGAAGTACGTATATCCGCTAGGAGAATTCTGAAATGAAATTCGCATATACTGTGACATGACATTTTTCTCGTAGAAGTAAATTTTATTATCATGAACAACAAACTGTATTTGAAAACAAATATATTCTATTTTCTTTTGAATCAACTTCACTACTTTCGCGTAATGGCTTTTTATGTCAAAAAAATTAGCGTGATTGAATTCAATTAATTGGTAGAAATTAGTAGAGCAAATTTGTTACGTGTATCATTTTAATTATAAAACCGAGCTTTTTTTGCAGTTTTTTATTAATTGGTTTAAATAGTAATTAAATTCGTATTGTTTTATATTGTAATATATTGAGTGTGAGTAAATCGAATCGATATTGCATTAACATCGACTATTATACCTCGATTTGATGTAGATGAAATATCGCGTATGTGTCACATCGACACCTAAACAATGTGTTAAAAGTTTTTACGGGCCATTTAATAGATTATTTAATATATATTAAAAATTCTATTTTAAATCAATGATTAGATATTTTGATATTGTTTCAATATCGACAGTTCTAGTATTGAAAAAAAAACAATATAATAAAAATTAAAAAACAGAATATTAAATCGATATTGTTGACGCTTAAACACTGAATCAATGTTTTTATAATGTTATGGTAATATTATTTCAATATCGGTGATCAATATAAAAAAACACTGACGTCGACGATTTAACATTTCATTAATGTTCGCATGGTGTTTACGTAATATTATTTTGATGTCGGCGATCAATATGCAGTACACATTAATATGGCGGACTGAAAGCAAAAGCAAAAACGGAACTCCCATGTATTTTAAATATAAGTTGTTTCGTTTTTGCTCGCAAATCGACGTGCCAGGTTATCGAGATTATTCCATTAATAAAATCCTGACACAACAACCATCATCACTGCATTAAATACAAAAAATACCCACAAAAATGGTACAATAAGTAACTTAATATTTCAAAATCGTGTCTATTAATTGAAAACGTTATAAATTGAAAAACGTTTGAACAAATGCTTTTTTACATAATTAAATAACTTATTATATAACTAAGAGGCTTTGCTCATTGCACTCTCGTCTTCCCCTGTGCGCTTCTCCCTTTGAAGTTTTTGATAGTGAAGCCTTAATGCTCATTTCAATTTTCTTTTGCTCTGCACAAGTTCTGCCCCCTCCATTCCTCTTGTGTCCTCCCCGCTGCGCTTGCTCCGCCCTCTTTGGTATTCAAAGTTTGAACGTGTATAAAAAAAAAAAGAAATTTATTAAAAATTTATTTCGCTTCCATCGTCTTCTGGTCGTTGTGCTGCGCACCTTGCTCACCTACACACTACCCCGCTCTGCCCATCCATTATAACCCTGATCACTACCTTTATCCACTTTTCTCCTAACCCCTCCTCCCATTGCACCCTTAAACCTCTGTTTCTATCTTCTCCTCTCATTCTAGTCACCCCTCTTTACACCATGTATACTGTAATCTTCACAGAGTACCGATCCCCTCTACTCATAGCATGGCAACGATATATTTTAAAACACTAACTCAAAATAATCTTAAAGTATGTTTAATATTCAAGTTTATACTGGAAGTAATGCAATCAATTAAATTAAATTGTTTACCTGAATTAATTTAATTATAAATATCAAATTATTTATGAAGAACAGTGTATTGTGTTAAAAGGAAAGTAAATTACGATTTTATTTTGAAAGTGTACGGCGTGCCTTACGTTAAAACTGCAATGAAGAAACGCAAAAAGCGGGAGTAAAGTACTACTTTACTCCTACGAGTAAAACGTTGTATTGCTCCCGAGGGAGTGGAGGAAATTATTGCTCTCGTTTTTTAAAGGAGGGTTTATGGGACATGCGACACAAAAACATTTTGTTGATAACAAAAAGATTTCTTTTTCAAGTTTTGTCGTGTAAACATTTTAAGTGAAATTCGCAATTGGAAACACTGAGTGTCTTTATATTCGAAACGAGAGATTTTTAACTTTGCAAAAATATGAGTGATAAAGTTTAATTATATTGAGATATTATATTTGTTGCAGATGAACCGTCCCATTCAAGTGAAACCGACGGAGACAGAAAACCGATTAGGTAAGAACAAGAAAGATAGAAAGATAGAAAATTGAAATACTGTTTATTTCAAGCAATATTTTTTGTTATTGGTGCAAGACCTATCTATTTAAAGAAACAATATATTTTAGCAATTAAAAGAAAGAAAAGTTAATTTTGGATTTATATGTATCAATATATAGAGGCATTATAAATGTTTTTTGTGATTTAAGATAACTTATGACAAATTATTTTTGTCATAATTTTGGCTACAGCAATTGATTTTCCTATTCATTTTATTTAATTTAAATAAGTTGCCCGGATTGAAACTTAAGAATGATCCATATCTCATTAGCGATTATAAAATAGAAAATCAACTCACTCATGTGAAAATTTCTCGTCGAAAAATCGAGTTTTCTTGGTATTTTCAAAATGATTATATAATATATAATGCAAATAGAAGTTTTTTAACAATTTAATCACCTTCAGTGTACTTATGTACCAGTATAACTATTGCTGGAAAATGTTGAAAATTTTGGAATAGAACCAAAAAAGGGCAAAGTTTTCAAGTGTTAACTATATTTACTGATAAACTTTATCTACTCCACACTTGAATAGGCTATTATTTTTGCCAAAATAAAAGCACTTCGAAATTTCGCCTATTTCGTTCAATTTCCAAATTTTTTAAACATTCCTTTGATAGTTCATTTCAACGTAGAATGTTTTATTTAAAAAACACTTCGAAACCCTGTCACACCGAGCTCGTCGCGAGAAAAGGGCAGCTTATTAAGAGGCAGGAGAAAGGGGAAATCTTTAGACCGTGAGGGCAGACCGCACAAACGAGCGAAGTACTCACTTTAATAGGCGGCAAACAAATTTCGGCAAGCGAGTAATGGCGGACGGCTGATTGGTGTCCGGCATTGACTTGTGCGTAAATTTGGTATACACTTAAAACGGTTGACTTGAAGCAAATTAAATTTACTTAAACCTAATCGAAACTTAATCTGATATTCTTCCGATTCAGCTGTCAATTTCCACAAGTAAACATAAGGTCATTTGATACCACGTATACTAGAGATAACCAGAATTGTCATTTGGATGAACCAACGAAAGCAAGTACAAACAGCTAATGTATTGAGTGTCTTGCTTCAAGTGAATTATTTTTAAGATTCTACTTGCGGATAAAGTAGGAATTGATAGAAACAAATCGCGCGAAAATTGACGGATAATTTGACCGAACGTGAGAAAATATGACAGAAGAGCCTGGCAAATGAAAAGTAGCGCTGAATGTTATCATTTAAAGGGCCGGAAAAATTTAAAAGGCATTAATTCGCAAATCCATAACTGTTATCTGGATGATGGGTATATGATCCTTTTTTTGCTGGGCCGGGTATATGATTTTTTCGACTAGGTTTAGAGGGTACAAATTTAGAAATGGCGGGTAAATTAGGATAGGCTAAAGTTTCAACGAAAGAATTACATTCGAGACGCACACAAATCTAAATTTAATAATAATAACCATATTAACAGATTAATTTATATGAGTAATACATTTTTTTCGGTCATGGGATACACCTCTGTGGAAATTTCTTATTCTATTATAATTTTCACTTCAGAGAAACATCATATCAACGTAGTATCAACTTTGTTTAAACTAAATTTTTCCAAATTGGCAAACTTTTAGCTGGTTACCATAACAATCCAGATCATGTACATACAGTCACTGTTAAAATAATGAAAAATTTTCTCAGTGCACTTAACTCAGCATGATTTCCAATAAACGTTCGATTCGAATATTAAAATTCACCTAGAGACGACTGAAACCTAAGAGTTCCGACCAATCGTACACTTGCACTTCAAACAAATAGTCAACAATAGAAAAACATGGAATTGTTTCGGTTTCAACTTTTTCTCTAACATCATTAGGTAGTGAAATGTATGGCTAAGTACCGAATTTCTGGGATTCGTCTGCAGCACCACCTTCGGTGCAGGTTTAGTTGGAACTTGTATCGAACAAAACTTACAAAGGGGCATCATCTACTTGAACATGGTAATATAAACGCCGGTCGTCATTTTGCGCATGCTTAGGGTGCACAAAATGACGAATAAGGGTGCACAACGTTAGCGCGAGTTGGGGTATGGAATAGCCTCGAGGAAACACGCTCACCACATGTGAGTTTTCCGGGTGTTGCTTCTCTGAAACTTAGGGCGGCAGGAGCAACAATATTGTCGACCTTGAGAGGTCATAATATCTTCATTGTTTTCAATGAACATTCAAGTACCTTTTCCGTTGAATCAACCTAATTTTTTGCTCAATTATTTAGCTTTGTATTTGCTCAGTCCACTGGTGACTCAACAATAACTGTGCTTCAGGACACGATGATATTCTTAATCTTTTATCGAGAAACTGTAGGTAGTGTTTCATGAAACTGCTCGTTTTTCTTCGAAGCTTCACTGTGCCATGTGGTCAGTTTCCACGGAGCTGAGAAATAGAATCTCAATGTGGCTTTTTCACAGGTTAAACGTCGATATTGTTTCTTTTTAATGACAACATTCTTCAAAATATCTGTTTGAGTCAAGAAGATTACTCTTGGCTCAAGAAAGAAGCGGTTTTGGAAAGTAAATCAAAAATAGTTTTATGATGCAAGAATAAAAAAGTTTTGACAAATATTTCTTGAAAAAATAAATAAAAATAAAAAAGCAAGCGAATTACGTTAAAGAGCAAATAATTATTTCTCTGGACATGCTAGCACTTTCCTGAGTCAAGCAAGTAGTTCCGATTGATTCTAGTAAAATCATTATATTGTGATATAATCCGTCTAGATATTTCTACATACTTTAACATTCTATGTAGGATTTTAGAGCACACACCTTAAAAGAAACTCGATAATTTTATGCCAACATTAATCGAAATGCATCGTAAGACGTTTATAAGAGCCTTTTTAGTGACGTCGCCTAACACAGTAATATTTTAGGCAACCCAGAAATTTTAAACTGGATTTTTCCAACACACTGGTTACTGTGTCATGTAACATTCCGTTATATAAGATTCCGATTCTTTGCAGTTCTTTGCGGCCAAAAATTCCAATGGTGTTCTAAAAAGAATAAAGGAAAATAAAGTGAATAAAATTTGGGATTTGAAGTAAACAAAAAAAATTTAAAGTATCTGTTTTAATTCTTCAAAAGAAACGTAATGTCTATCAAGCGTCAAAGACGAAACAAACTTTTATATTATATTCTATTTCGAGCAAACATAACTTAAATAATGAATTTAATAAAGCATTCAATGTTCACATTCACTCAAAATTGTTGAAATTTTATGCTGAAATTCAATTTCCTACGCGTGCACTATAAGTAATTCCTTTATTCTTTATTTTGGCGATCTCAACTTACTTATTTTACGTAACTTTTTACGCAACGTTCACGTAACAATACTTCTATTTACAAATAATTCAATAATATGACGCTATAAAACAAACCTCAGCAAAAAATGTTCGCAAATACGTCTCCTTTAATTCGATTTCATAAAATCAAATTACACTGCATGAATGAAAGTCGTTAATGTATTGAGAAAAGCTGTAAAGGTTTTTTTTTTTTTTTTTTTTTTAATATGATTAAATACGACATGGATATAGCCGGAAAAAATTGAAAGATTTTTTCTCAAATTACCCTAATAACCTGTACATGCACACACGTACTATCCATGTTGATATCAAGTAGATGATATTGGATGGATATTTGGTGGACGGATGTGTATTCCACATTGACTCCGCGAAGAATAAATCCCTATATCACTTTTCGACAGTGTGTTATTCTGGTATCTAAGAATTTTGTCCCTAAACATCACGAACGTGTATTTGCTGGTTCTACGAAGAGTGGTTTGATAACATTTTTCGATTTTCTTGCGACGTTGCAATTTTCCAATAGAGATTGTAGGACTCTTGATCCGGTCGTACACACTAAACTACAAATGTTCGGAAAAATTTGTTTATCACTAAAATTATTACGTTTACAAAATGGAAATTAATATTGTCTCATTCGCGCGATAATGAAGATATATAATCATTTGTACTCATTAATATTAAATTTAAAACACTTATATTAGATCGAATTATTACTTTCGGTTATGTGTACTTTTGGAAATTCTTACTTCAAATGGAAACTCATAATTTAGCATTTCCTACAGGATTATGTTTATGCAATGACACATCATCGTTTGAAGAACATGGATAAAGATCCAAAGATCATTGACCAACATAATTCTAAACTCATTGTTACTTCTATGTTTATTCTGTATTCCAGAGTGCATGATGGACGGCGGGAGCATCTGTGCCATCTTCTGGAAGTAGGAGGCACCGGTGGCGGCTGCTGAAGGTAACTTCGACTTCCAGGAGTTAGCTAGCTTCGTTCCACACCTTTTTCTTGTCCGCAAGAATGTAACCTTTTTAATCACAATACACATAGTCAAGCATATTCCAAGTATTTAGATTCTTACTAAATTCAATTTCTTACGTTTCAACACACATAAACATGAAACTTATGGATGTATATGTATATTGGATGGATGTATATGTATATTTATCCTTGTACATATTACCAATACCTAAAACCATGTAAACGCCTGATTGTTTAAATAATGCATTCATTATTTGCGCAAACAAATTATTAATTTTTCTTTACATCCAATACACTTCCATGATCTTGTGAATCTGTTACCATTCAGACTCTCTTCCCGCATGGAAAAAACAAATCTGGATGACACTTGGAATAAGACCAGAACGATACGTTATCCAGATTTGACCTCAAGTTATCCAAATAAAGCCAGATTATATTCAGATGTAACATTGTATGGAAAACACGCGGGTATCATATGGATCATGGCCAAGTTCCAGATGTGATCCAAAAGTTATCAAGACTTCAATTTCTGGATCATATCACTTTTTTCGTATGTGATCCAGACACTGAAGTATGAATGAATTCTTTATCACATCTGGAACTCGGCCATGATCCATATGATATCAATACATTTTCCATACAATGCTACGTCTAGATATAATTTGGCTTTATCTGGATAACGTATGGTCATGTCTAGATGTAGTATGGGCTAAACGCGGATAACGTATGGATTCAACATTTTTCCAAACGTCATCCAAACAACTTTTTTCCACGCGGGTTCCATTCATTTGTTCAATTCATCGAGTTCATCTGTTGGAAAGTGATGCTTTTTATTAAATATAGTATGTATATATACAATGTTAAAAAGATTGTCGATAAAAGACAAAAGATACACAGCTTTCTGTTATTCCATTAAAGTTCACATTTAAGGAAAATTAGATAAAGATAGACAAAGATTTCTACTTCATTAATTCAAACACTCCAAATTAGATTTGCGTTGCAAAACGCCTCGAATTACTGTATGTAACTTTAGTATGTAACTTAAACGCGGATTCGTAAACTTACAAAAAGGTGTTCTAAAATGAAGAGAATGTTGAATTATTCCGCTTCACGTTTTAAGAAAAGATCAATTTTCAGTCAATTATAGTATGGATTAAACGGTAATCTTGACCATCTATTATTAAAGGAACTACATTAATAAACGGGACAAAAGAGACGTCACAAACTTGCATATCTAATGTTTGACGTTTTGATAATTTTTTATTTTTACGTATATAAGAATGGAATGTAAAATATAAGATCTGTTTTTGAGGCTGCGCATGAAAAAAACCACGATCGCACTACGCAGTACGGAGCTTGCTCCATAAAGCGATAGTTTTTGTCACAACACGAGGCATTGCTTTCCGGTCAGAACCACAGCTATTTCAAGTGCTGTGCTGGGCATCATAATAACTGCACACTACAGCAATCACTCGCATTCAGATAACAAAAATTAATGTTTTATGTCATTGAGTTTTAAAGATTGAAATAACTTTTGCTCCGTGCAGCAACTATTATTGACCAGCTGCCCACACACATGCATTTCACAAAATTTTTGTTTTGTGGCAAGATCTTGGAAACTCCTTGGACGGCAGAAATTTCCTAGAAATGATTTTTAAAAATGGTCCACAATTCGTAGAGGTACTGGATACTCTCTTAGATAGTAGTGTATTTCGTGTTTCTACTATGGGGTTTGTGAAAATAAAATTGTGATACGTATTTTTTTCGAAGTTTCTGCCTCCTCCCCTGCTCGTCACTTTGATTATACCTTTGCATTTTATCAGAATTTGATGCGCGTCACTCATCTATTTATTAGTGTTTTCTTTTCTTTTTTTTTTTTTTTTTTTAACACATTAAATGTCTGATGGTTCTAATGTCTCCCACGATCAGCTGTGTGGGAGACGATCACGTATTACGGACCACTGTTCAAACTGAAAGCATTGCGACTTTGCCCTGACTATGATACAACTAACATTCATTACCTTGCTGGAAAACGATCACCCATTTGCCCACATCAACTCTCATTTTGAAATTTCATCTTAGTAAGACCAGAAACCCTTCTTGTCTTTTGACAAAACCTTCTCATGACGTAGATTGCAAAGTCCTCTACCAAATTTCTGATTTCATCTGACGGACAGTTTAAAAACACGAATTTTAACATGAAATACTCTTACCCAAGTTTTTCAAACACTTCCAAACGTCTAAAAAATTAAATAGGAAACAGATTATGTGTTTTGTTTTAAAACATAATAAATACAATTGGTTTTTGCCGAATAAGAAATTTGTATTAATCGACAAATGAAACAAAAAAATTTAATAAAAAAGAAAATCCAAATTAAGTGTTCTAAAACAAAAAAAATTATAAAAAATTGAAACCTTTAAAAACTATGAGGTAGGAGGGGTAGCAAGAAAAATGTCATGTGGCTATTTTAATAATGTTTTTTATTTCTTTGCAACAAAACGCCACTGTACCGTCAAAATAGAGCGCAAGTCCTCCCGAATAGAGGAAAAACCTGGCAAGACGTTTTATAAACGTTAAATGAATGTTTTTCTATTTAATAAGTCCTTTATGCATCGAGGCTTTCAATTTTTCAAGTTCTTCCTCCATATTCTTGAATTATGGTATAAAATATGGTAATTTTTTAACAGGTTTTTGCTCTATATTGTACTATTATTACACTGTATTCAAAATTACTGTTACAATTTGTTTTGTTCAACGCATAAGTCAATATTTAGTTATTATAACATTCTCGTTGGGAATTGGATATTTTGCCCCGCAACATGTCGCTGGGTATCTCATCCAGCAGAGTTTTCCAGCTACTTCTCGTCGAGTTCTTCCGATTTCTCGAAATAAAGAGTACTCTTAACGATGATTTTTCTTGTGTCCATATGAAATGTACGAAAGTAGCGGCCTTTCATCCTTTTTTCAATGTCAACCCTGCTAATGATTAGAATTGTGCCGGAGCTGTTCTACATACCTATGTATAATAGTATGCGCGCGCCAATTGGGAAACAGTCGAGCACTGATTGGTCAGTGCGCGTGACTCCACCACAGTCAATCGGGACCGGGAAAAAGCGTGTTTGGTGTTTGTTCATGCCGCGGTTTAGGTAAATTACGACTGTAGGTGATACAAGTGAATTAAATAGAGGAAAAATAATGATACAGTAGTAATATAAAATCTTTTTAATTACATTGATTTGTGACATTAGTTTAATCCCCAAAAAACATTCGCATTCGACATTTTTATTCTCGTAAAAAAGTAATTAATTTCATTGATTGATATACAATTAAAAAAAGAATGAAACTGAATCGTGTAAATCACTAAACACGTCACATGAATTACTGTTTATATTTTTTAAGTGATAAAATGACGTATTACAGCGATCGCTTATCACTTCGCAGTTAAGTCGCGAAGCTAGCAGAGCGTAGGGTAAATAAAATTGAAAGCTGATGCTTTCTTGACCTGGAAAATATTTTACCTTCCAAATAATTTTCGTAATTTCTCTCAGTGCATAATGCTTTTTATATCGAAGCAACAATATACGTATTGATTCATATTCGATTTGCATCACTGATTGGATTTTAACATTAAAAAGCCTTCTAAATTATGTTCAAATTCGTAAATTTTATTAGAATTCAATACTAAAAAAAGCTAATCTTTATAAGTGGACACTTTCATCAAAATATTATATTTTAATCTGGAAAATTTGGTTGCAAAAAATAAAACACTCCCGGACTAAGATTTTATAATCAAGATTTATCCGGAACCTTTATCACGAATTAATATAAATCGAAAACGGACGTGTTATAGCAAAAATTTTTGCGCGAAGAACAAAAGCATCGTTGGCTAAAACCGTGAGCTTCGCTGTACCCCCCGAGCAAGGTGCCATCGAATCGGAACGCACATTAAACCTCGAAACACACTTGACAACAAGCCACGGTTTTGGCCAAGAGCCACGGTATTTTCTGCGGGCGATACTACTACTGTTGTTGTTATCATTAAAATTTTATTTACTATTATTGTTGTTGTTGTTGTAGTGATTATTATTATTGCCATTATTATTGTTATTATTACAACTACAACTACATCTACTGTTACACAAATGTAATCCTAAGGTGTTAGATGTTAATTAACGTGATGGAGATTGTATCGTTCGTGTTGTAAAAACTATAAGTGCTATCTCAGCAGATGTGTTACATGCCCTGTCTCCTGCCTACGCTCTTACCCCCTTAGAATGGATCATGCTGTGGTGTGACAGTGTAATTGTTGTTCTTGATGTTAGTCACAAAGTTTATATTTCATTGGCTTCGAGTAATCATTCGAAAATCTAATACACTTTGTTCTTTTTTCTTTGTTATTTTAAACATGGCTGAACACCTGCAGACAGAAAGCTGTTCGTTGGTATGCTCAGCAAGCAGCAGACAGATGACGATGTTAGACAACTGTTCACTGCCTTTGGTACAATAGAAGAGTGCACCATTCTCCGTGGACCTGACGGAACGAGTAAAGGTAAGCTTTTTTAATGCAGCTCTTTATCTTTTTTTTTGGAATTGAGAATGTATTATTTTACTTAGCTTGGCTTGTATTCGAATAAAAGATTACAATATACAAAAAAAGATAGCAATTTGAATACTCGATTATTGAAAGTGCCGATTCAAATTAGTTGAAATTGATTAGCAGTTTGAAGGAGTTAAATCGCGAAGTTAAATTTTGACAATAAATTTAATTAGTTTAATTTGCCTTCATAGAATACATTTACTTTTCATGTGAGTTTACGATAAAACAATCAACAAGTGTAATTTCAGTTTGGCTGTGCATTGTAATAAAGTAACGTCTGCGTTAATGATAAAATGATTTGTGAAAAAGTGCGAGGGTCACAGAAGTTCTCTTTTAAATAATGAAATACACGTGATCAAATTTAATTAAATTAACGTCAATGAAACATTAATTTAATCGCTTTTTTATTTCATAAAACACAATGCTTTAAAATGTTTGAACATTTAAAAATATATTTGCCGTTAAAAACGAATGTTTAAATAAAAAGAAAGTGGTAACATTGTTTAATTATCAAACATCTTATGTAGATATACAAACAGAATTTCCTGCATTACGTGAAGTTTTTTATTTTAAATCAGTTGTTTTTGTAATGCGTTAGTAAAAGAAATAAAAAACGTGCAACGTACATAATTATTTATTGATAATAAACAGTACACACCTTTTTGTTCTAATTAAACCAAAATTCAAAACAAAATTATCTTATCTATTTTCTTATGCACAAAATTACGTAAAAGTATATGTATAAAAAAAAACTTTGCAAGTGGAAAAGTTGTAGAGAGATTAATGGTATAGCAGATGCATTTGCTGATAAAAGCATTTATGTTTTTACGCGAGATCCTCTATTCACTTAAAAAAAATCCAGAGAAAGAAAGTTTCATTTTACATCCTGAAAAGCTTACAGCTGATGGTAATGAGTTAAGACTAACCACCATTATTTTCTGAATATTCTACACAGGATTCGGTTGGATTTGTGCAGCATAATTGCAGTCAGCTGTAACAATGCGCTGTTGCATGTATAAATACCCATAGGTTTGACTGTGATAGGTTGGACGGTGATCAATATTGGATGTGATGAAAGTAAACCAGTTGCGCGCGACCCTCGTGAACGCGGCCGTCTGTGTAATTTAATGCCGAGTAAATACGGTACAGGAGTAGTTTTGCGCTGTAAACTAGATAAATTTTCTGACAACACACCCTACAACAGGAACACCCAGGTTTTGTCGATAACTGCTGCCTGCGAAGACATAAGCAGCAACCTCCTTAACATTTTTAGAAACATTTTCAGTTTACCTATGGCACGTTTTTTAAGCCATACATGACACATTATTAATTGATTGAACTTAGAAAAATGTTATGTTGAATACTGTAAGAGTAAAATCGTCAATGTTTCAAGTATCTAAAATGTATTCAGATAAACTACATTTTTCTAAAATAATTTTGTAGCTATCTTGAGAGTCATGAAATATTTTTCAAAGTGATTAGGGTCTCGAAGCATGAACACAAAATCCATCCGTGTGTTATTACAAAAATGAAAAACACTTCAACAAAATTTTACGAATTACTAAAATATTATTTGTCATGTCCAATCAATTTTCAATTTGTTACACATCACATTCAGTCTTAAAAACGTCGGAATATTTTTATATCAAAAGTGACGTCGACTTTAAAGTTTTGGAAACTAATGACATCTTTCTCGAGTCATAAACCGAGAAGAGTAATAATCGATTTAAACCAAGACGTCAGTAAAGTGGTTTATAAAAAAAATGAAGTAATAAAGTATACTGACTGACGATGTTTGCGCACAATATAAAACGGGAACAACACTGTGAAATGGTAAACGAAAATCATCTCGGTTTCGTGTCAGGGCGCTGGAGATACACCAGCATAGTTTCGCTGATGAGAATCGACGTGATAATGGACCCGGAGACAGTCACGTTGCTCAGGTAAATCACTGCGGCGGATAACTTTGTTGAACGCATTTGAAAATCTCTGCAACTCTCAGGACTGAACGTCCGAGTTGAGGACAAGTCAGCGGGTAGGACCCTAAGGAAACAAGTAGTGTAGGATAAAACCCTGAGGGAACGTGAACACATATTCGACATTAATTCAATATTGACGGTGTTTTTTCAATATTAAATCAACATCGAATTGGTGTTGTATTCCTTCAGGATAGGTATCCCAATACCCTGGAATATGGGCCAAAAATGAGGTATACCAAGTTACCTCAAGCTTTGCATATTGGATTTGCAAATGGAATTTCAAATTAGACCCATAGAGGGATCATATACCCTAGTAAGATGAAAAATTAACGAAAAGAAGCCAACTTCTGGTTGGTTCGAGATACTCTACAAAATAAACATCAAATTGAAAGAAGTCATCAGAGAGAGTTGAAGCAAATAAACCAGTTTAGCAAATTTTGATGCTTGTTTTGTATAGGAGTGGTTCTTCAGAGGCATGACCAGCAGGGTCGATGACAGCAACCCCGGGATATTGCCAGCATATTTTGAAACCACCCCTGCGGTGTGGCAAATCGAGCTGCGTTCAGGTTTGTCTGCCAGGGACGAAGTTGTTAGAGTCGAATAGGCAATTATCCATGTGTAATCTTCGTTCGAAAACCGGAACGGCGAGCGGATATTAATGATTGTCATCAGGGAGCATCTGGCGAGGAACCCGCAGGGCGTTGTAGTGTTGAAACGATAGGAAAGCAGCGATTGATTACGAGAGGAGCACCAAACGATTCGTCAGTAACTACGATCCTCCTTTGCGACAGCAATCCGACCGTACCTCTGAGCCATGTCCACCCAGTAGACTATCAAATATTGTTTCTATAGAAAAAGGATTCAAGTAATGTTGATTTGCACCTTGGATCCGACCAATAAGCCGTCATTGGGAAGTATTTGATTGATAGTTCAAGTAAATGTATTGTTGACTATACAAAGGTTTCCAGTCAAATAATTGGTGGTTAAGCGAGTCACTTGTTTTAATGTTCTTTGATGCGAGTGCGGAAAAAGAATTTTTCAGCACTTATGACAGTGCGTGAATAATCGATTTCACACAAAGGAATTAAAAATGGAAATCCTTAACCCGAGCTGAAGGCGAGGAATCACACGAGATAAGGATTTTCATTAGATCACTCTTGAAGCAAACGATATTTTTTGTTAGAAGTGCAAGAAAACGACGTTCTTTAAAAACACCCAAGGGAGAAAACATATTATTTCGAAAACACCAGGCACAAAAAATATCGATCATCTTTACATTCCGATTACTCGCACAGGAAAACATTAATTCTTGAAATATATTAAAAATATTGTCTAATTTCTGAAAGAAATATAGTGTTATATCATCTGATTCTAAAAAACAGAAAAAGTACTTGGTGAAAGTTTATTTTTTTATACGAATTTCGATATTTAAAAAGATTAAAATGGATCTTTATAATATTTTCAAGTCAATTAGGTATTTCTTATTTTTCTAATGAATTGTGAGCAATAAAGGTAATAACAAGAAGAAGAAGAAGTAATAACAAGTTATCTAAATGCGATTTTCAATAATATATTTAAAATAAAATATAAACGATTACATTACTTAAAATTGTTTATTCAAAAAAATTTAAACTAAATTAAAGCCCTTGGTTAATAAAAACCTAGCGATAAAAACACAACTTTTAATGATAAAGTTCGAAGGCAGCGAAGATAGAAAGAAATTTGAAAAAGGCTGAAAAAATACTAACGTTGAAATACTGGAATGATATTACAATTGTTTGTTTATTAGAATTACAATTACAAACACAAAAATGTTTCTGTCGAAATAAACCAGCCTAGTAATAAACTTGGTTATGTTTGTCGAGCAATCAAGTATACGAGTGGTAACTCTCGCAGAATTATTGATCAGTTTGTAGACACAGAAGCAAGGGAATGGAGCACTTCGGATACAAGCCACTCGACGCCCGTCCTTTCTAGTTAAAGTTCCAGCCAGCATTTTGACTAATATTGATTGTTTATTGTTGTTCATTGAAAAAAACCTAATCCTGGGATTCGGTGGATCGCGACAAAGCTAAATGCAGAACTGTTTAGAAATACTATGTACTCTTATTTTCCATGTCCCGTTTGCCACGCCCTTGCTGCCCCTACTAGTGCGCCGAATCTCGGAAATAACTGAATCACTGAGAAAATTCTCAACGATTTTCAAACTAGTCAAACAAGGACAGGAAAGTTAGCTGATATTTAAAAGTAATTTATAAATTAGAGACTTTTGAAATGCTCGCTAGTTATTTCTTCGTTGGTGGTATGTTGATAATGACATTGTGGTAGGTCATATATTGTAACGTTGCTCGACGGTTGCCAGTGCAGGCGATTTCCCGCCATTTTGGCGATTTTCATCGCAGCCATGGCGACAGAAATTTCATAATTGCATCTGGGGCTTGTAATAGCACTTGCAGGAATCCTCAGTTTTAATAAAATGTATAATGATGACAATTTATAATAATACACGAAAAAGTGTTTTATTTTAAGTAGTGAAAATATTATTTATTGTACTGAATTTGTTTAAGTTTTGTAATTTTAATTTGAACTTTATGTAAATTTTACAACAACGTAATAACGAAAAAAATATAGAAAGACGAAAAATCAAATCAATTTAAAACATGACGTTGCTTGTTTATAACTACTGTAATTATTATTATTTTTTATTTTTTCACTGTTAGTGAGGTCCACATGAGACCAATTTATTTCTCATTTTAGTAAACAAGCAGCCTTATATTATATAACTTAATGGTCCTTTAGTCGGCCTTTCATCAGAGTTTCACAAAGCTTCAGTGATACCTATCAACGTAAACGTATACTACTGATATTTTTAGAGAATATTAATCTAAATTTTACGGTGGCAAAATGGGCGATTTTTTTATTAAAAAAAGACTTGTTTGGTAAAACAAATTGAAAAGTTAAATACTAAAATTAAAACATTTGGAATACAATTTCTTGAAATTTGAGCAAATCAGAATATTATTATATAATGAAACAATTATTAAACGATTTTTCGTATTAACAAAATAATTTTTCGAAACATAAATCTGCTTTTATTTCAACTCAAAAAAGCACATCGTCTATATGAATATAAAAACATTAGAAAAAAAAAAATATTTTTCCAACAAGAAATTTACTTTTAAATTTGAACTTGTTCATACGAGAAAAAAATTAATTCAATAATAAAGGCCTAGCCAATCGCTTTAATCAGATTTCTCTTTTGATGCACGAAACATAATCGAACTTTAGCTAAGCTTAGACTTTTGCCCCTGCGCTTTATTGCTCTACTTTATCGACATTTACCAAATCGATCAACAATCAACTGCATTATATAGAATAAAAATGTTTCCACTACGACCGGCATAAAAGACGATTCTTTTACGGTGATGCGATTTTCAATGTGTCAAAACATCTTAAAAAGATCGTTGAATAATGGAAAGGTCACGAGAGAAGGTATCGAACCGTGAACCGCCGTCTATAGTCTGTAATTCTTGTCCGTTAGAGAATAATATCATGTAATAGAAATAAAAATTAAATGGGAAGGCTGTGGCCGCGTGGATAAAATATATTATGCAAAAATATGAATGGCGTTTTATCTTCTTGTAGCTCGCTGGTTATGAATAAGCAGACGCGCCATTTCTTTAGCCCTATTTTTATTTTACTTTATATGTGTAATGCGTATATATACATAATGTGTGTATATATGAATTGTATACATAATTTTTTTTTTATTGCAAACATAAATATTTCCTCACTTATTTGTCGAACGATTTTAACTTGTTTACATGATGCATTGCACGCAATGATTCTCCGTCGAAGATAACGGGATTTTAAATCCGACCATTTTGTAGAAATGCTGATAAAATTTATTAGCAACACACAATACTAAATGAAATGCCATGCAAATCATTACTATCAACATTTTCATCGCTGTAAATTCATTGTTATACAACTTGTGTAATAATTTAATGCACATTAACTTCTTTATTTACTTTAAACTGTTTAAAAATCAATTTTCTTAATTATTGTTTTTCAACTTTGTTAAATACTTGTTAAGTTAATAATTTAAAATAAGATTAAACTCCTTTCGATCGTTTTCGAATAATGAGCGTAATAGTCAGGCGTAGATTTGATATACCACGTTGTTACTCTCCCGTGCCGCACGGTAGAATGAATTGTGAGTGTAACAATATACGTGGACGTTAATAACGTATACCAATGTGTAACAAAGTTACACTTTCTTAAGAAAGTTATTCATTTTTATTTATCGTACTTGTTAGCTTTGTGCACGTATTAGTTTCAGAATAAGAAATTTTACCTTGATGAGATTATATCTTAAATGAATATGTTTTATTGACATATATATATATATCTAAGTTGAAAAATGAATACCCATTTTTGTTGCAGGTTGCGCCTTCGTAAAGCTTTCGTCCCATCAAGAAGCCCAAGCTGCGATAAACACTCTACACGGTAGCCAAACTATGCCGGTAAGTAATTTCAAAATATCCTGATGATATTCCAAAGGTCTTCCATTTTGCTCTTCATTTTTCACAGCCTTAGTTTAATTTAAAGCTCTGCTATAATTTTGTTTCCCTATTCACAACTCATTAGAAGAATTCTTATCTTCATTCCATGAATATCATTATGTATCTATGGATGAATGCAGATATTATCACTCGAAATCACAAAGTATGAAATGATGTCATCATTTTAGAATGTCCAATCTTTCTTTTTTGTTTAAAGAATTTAACAAATATTCCTATCTCGTGCGGAAAAATTGTTGCGTTCTAGGGTTACTTGGCGGTAGGAACCAGTACACTGAGAAAAAATCGGCAAAATTTGTCTTTTGAAAATGGGAATTTTTATGGTACAAGTCTGAATCCACTTCGATATTTAATATCTAGCTCATTTTTCTCATTGTACTTCTCTATCTTCCAAAAAAAGTTAGCACTTTCATTCACGAATTAATTTCATGACTCTTTTTTTATATTAAAACAAAAGTTATGATTTACCGTCCTATGACTGTAAATTGCAATTATCATTTCTAGTAGTAATAAAAAAATGTCCATAAACTTTTTATGAAAAGCGTATTACTGCCGCTGGCACCACTACGCCCGAGGCATATACGCAGTTTTTTTCTGATCGAGGGAGTGGACGGTAAAGTGGAATTTACTGCCCTAGAGCGAAGCCCGAAAGCGATGTTTTTTCCAAGTACTCTTGTTTTTAATACTCTGTTTTCTGTGACTTTGCCTCATGAGAGTTAATTATCCATCCATCTTACATAATATACTGTTTTTTTTATACCAAGTTAAACAACATAATTTAAACTTCTGAGAATATTACATCATATTTTTTTATTTCGAGTGAAGATCCTTGAAAATTTCATTAAATTGTCTGTAGCATGATCTATATTTCATTAAAGTTTCCAAGATATAATATTGTATTACCTCAAAGTTAAAATTTTTTTTCGTGGCTGGCCATCTCCTTACCTGACACTTCTAGTCCTGGAATACACCAAATTTTATTACACTGGGGAAAAGGATCGCACAAACTATTTAATCTAATCTGCTCAAAATAATACATCAGGCTGATGAGCTGCTCCGCAGGAAATGGTAAACGGGCTGTTGAGTTGTTGGGATCAGTACGTTGCACTGTTAGATACAGATAGTTGAGCTGATCTGTGTAGAA
Organism: Aradophagus sp. ZL-2020; assembly: GCA_022817685.1. Lineage (NCBI taxonomy): Eukaryota > Metazoa > Arthropoda > Insecta > Hymenoptera > Scelionidae > Aradophagus > Aradophagus sp. ZL-2020. The sequence continues at coordinate 63,251 of JABFOV010000019.1, read as the reverse complement.
CTGGCAAACATACTATTGAGCTGTTGGGATCTGGCTGTTTGATCCATTTGAAAGCTATTTAATTACTAAATACAATATTTGAATTTTCGCTATTTGTCCTTCTCTTTTAGCTACTCAATTATCGACAAAAAAACGTATTTGTCAATCCGGTGTTGTCAGCTGTAGTTTCAACTACCAATAGATTTATTTTCCCGTCAATTCATTTAGATCGTTCAACGGCACGTATCAAATTAATTATCACTCGCTTTAATCCTAACCCTAAAAATTTAATCATGTAAGTTGCATTGTAAGTCGTCATCGATTCACACAAGCTGACATTTAAAGTCTCCACTTCTTTTCTCTGCTTTTTTTCAACTGCTGCACTGTCTCGCAATTTTGATGTGTCAAGTTTGTAAAGTCATTCGTATTAGGACACGAGTAAACTTATTTTTATGCATTTTGGAAGCGGACAAAAGTGGAAGTAATTGTCTCTGCGAGTTATAAACGTGCTATTTGACTACTACTTTCAGTATTTTTGCACTCCTAGAGACGAAAATTTCACTTTTCATACCGATTCTAACTTGATTAAAAGACCAGGTCTTTACATATCTTTGAAAGTAACTAAATTTAAATTACTGCTTCAGAAAAAGAAAGATAAATCTTTGATTAAAATCTTGATTAAAATCAAGATTTTACTTTGTAATAATAATCACACATTGCATTTTTAATGACGAATATGAATTCGCTGATCTAAAACTACCAAAAATATCGTCGACTCTGGCGAATGTGAAGTAATATTAATATTTCCTAAAATTCGTTCAAACGTGAATCGAATTTCCTAGTTTAACAAAAGGTTATGATGTTGAAAAAAAAGGATGCCAGAGTCATGATCGACATTTTTTCGATTGATTATAGTTGGGGGCAGTTTTACTGTCTTTTTGGGCTAGATCCTTTGAGTAGATTCTAGCGTTTTAAATCGACCCAGTGACTTTGCATCATTTTTCATCTATATAAATATTATTACACACTGAAAATAATATCTAGCATATATAAAATTTTTCAATATTGGACTCATTTCTAATAATTCAGTTCTAAAGATTGCATACTTGAAAAAGGGTGCATGAAATTATATTCAGAATATTATGTTTTATTTCAGTTATTGATCAATTTAATTATTTTTTATCACGTGACGAATTTTATCTACAGGGTGCATCATCAAGTCTGGTGGTGAAGTTTGCAGACACTGACAAGGAAAGACAAATAAGACGAATGCAGCAAATGGCCGGCAATATGAGTGTCCTGAGCCCATTCGTTTTCAATCAATTTGGCGCTTACGGTGCTTATGCCCAGGTGAGTTGAATTAAAACGGATTTATATATCACGATAGAATATTATACATTTATGTCGACCTAACTATAACGATAGCCACATTACTGCAAATATTTAATTTAAATTTAATATTATTATAATTTAATATGTAATACACTCGTATTTTCAGTATATTATATTATTTGTGATATTATATACTTGTATTTTTCGTTTGATAGTAATTTATTTCACTGCTACGTCGCGAAATAAGCTCTTAGTGTAAGATAAGTTACAGCTTGAATCAAGATAATCTGAAGAATAATGTGACTGATGTTGCATTGCAGAAGAGACTGTTGCAATTTATTTCACGTTGATTGTTTTCACGACTATGACACGAATAATAATTTTCCTCTTCAGGATATAGCACGATTTTGTATTTCCTGTTGAATTGCAAAATAAATTTGTGTAGTAGGTATCTTCCTTAACCTGCAACAATCGTTAAAAACGTAATTCATGGATTTTACACTTTTTTACTTTAAACCACTAAATCTTACACTACAAAATATTGTTACTATATTTTAATTTCAACGTAATATTCAAGTACAGTAGTTGTCATACTGAATATATCACTCAAGTCCTAGTTTCTTACATCGTCAAAGTATTTTTATTGATTTTTGAAATCAATTACCTTAACTCATATTTAATCGTTTTCTTCACACTTTGTGAACTTTCACATATGTGAAGACAAAACTCGTACAGAACTTCATCTCTTTCGCACTATATCGGTTATATAATGGAAATACCTCAAACACTTCGTTCTAAAAACGTGTGCACTTTATGATTTACCGACGCTAATTCTTCTACGTGAATTGAGATGTATAACAGATGTAAATCATTTTTTGGTTCATATCGTTGCAGTGATTTTATCGAAAATAAATTTATATAATTTATTTGCACAAAATCATTTCACAATAAAATTATATTTGCAGCAACAGGCAGCACTAATGGCAGCTGCAACAGCACAAGGAACGTATATCAATCCTATGGCAGCTTTGGCTGCTGGACAACTTCCAATCAATGGAATGCCAAATCCAGTTGTTCCACCTACTTCGGGTAATTATGCTTTCTCCGTCCACACTATATAAAAAAAAATACGAGTTGAGGAAATTGTATTATAATTACAAATAAACAAGTTAATTTTGGAATTTTTATCAATGCATTGGTTGAAACATTCTATAGTGATTGGTGACTGCCTATCTTACAATCTAAAATGATTAAAAAAATATAAAAAAAAAAAAATTAAAAATGGAATAAAAATCAGTGATTTTATTAACAGTTTATTAAAAGATTTGTGTTTGAAAGAAAACATTAAAATGGTAGGAAAGCGTAACAGTTTAACAGTGGTGATGCATCGCAAACTGTAAAATTAAGCCACGTAATTTGAGTAGCGTGCGTCACAGTCCGGTCGACGTTACTCTAATTAAAGTACAATGCAAGGACACGTCAGTTCCAACTAATCGATTTTGCATCCTGATCTCGACATGAGATCTTGATCCTCCTCCTTGACATGCAAATTCAGGCATCTTGGAGTGACCTACGGTCGCAAGTCCTTGGAAAAGTTGAATGGTAAATAGATGGTAATTAAATTTTATCGTAGGTACTGGTACAGGACAACCTGTGAACGGTGCGATCCCGTCATTGCCCTCGCCAACGATGCCCAATTTCAACATGGCAGCGCAGACTCCAAACGGCCAGCCTGCAGGCACAGAATCTGTATACACCAATGGCATTCCGCAGACATACCCAGGACGTGAGTATCTATTTTGGTGCTCAACGATGCCCCTAAGCACCGACTGATTGATCAAACTAATTTCAAAATTATTGAGTTAATATTCACATAGACACTTTTTTATGCTGAGGCGAAACTTGGAATCACCTTGCTGGGAGTTTTTAATGCAAAAGTATTAGAAGAAGCTACTTTTCAATTTTCTTGCGATATAAATTCGTTTCCTTCGTCTATCATTACAAAACCGCAAACATATTGTTAAGTAAAATTTATATATATTTTTTAACATATATTATATCGATGGATATTATGTAACTTGAGAATTTAAAATGTTGACAACGTCCATAAACCATCATTTTATTCATACTATCTGTTTTACCGGATTATGTAAATGAATATGAATATAGTAAACACAATTCCTCTTTGTCAAGAATATATAAGTGTCTATACGAGAAAACATCAATTTTGACTTTTTAAATAATTTGCTTTCTTGAATATTTTCTCGAATTTATAAAAAACTTATATTAGTATCTATAGAGTGAACAAATGTCAACATTTTTTGAATATTAATTTTTGTTATTTCCAACATGTAAATACCGTCGTAATACAGATGTATAAAAATATTCGTAATATTAATCAATTAGTTCTATTATAAATTTCTATTAAAATTCAAACTTAAGTCTGTGCGATGGGGGCCTTAGATTAAGACTTTTGTCGATAAGAATTGAGCTTATTGAAATGTAGATGCCTTCCATTTGTCTGTTTCAGCTCAGGCAATACCAAATGGGGAGGCGGCTATCCAGCATGCCGCCGTATACTCAGCAATGCAACCTTATGCTGGTGTTGGTAAGTAATATTTATTTAAAAACACTCACGAATAACGGCTATAATACACTATTGGTCGAAATTTGAAGGCTCTTCCGTATACCTTCAAAAGTGGTGCTTTTTAAATTGATGTTACTTCGTCAATTTACATCATAAAGACTGAGTTTCTCGATTTATTTGTACTTTTTGTAAATTTTAGCATGTTCCTATGAAATATTTAATGTTTAAAAATGATTGAAAAAAACTTGTTCAACCTGCATCAGGCGAAAAAACGATGTTGTTGCGACAAATGACTAACCATACCTTAAATTTTGCTTCCAATAATAATTTTCATTCAGAATTTTCAACGTTTAGACTTTTCTTTCTAACGTATTTAGTTATACGTCTCATTCCGACCTTAAGTGTTTTTATTTAATATTGCCTTTTATTTTGTTAATATTGCTTACGTGCAACTTCTGTTATTATCGTTGTTTAAATGATAAATTTTTTATTTTTTGAACTTGAAACCAATATATCATCAACATGTACGGCTTGGCAACATTGATAGAAAGCTATTGATGCATGTTTGTCATGTTTGGTATGTCAGGTTACGATGTTTTTGTCGTTTGTTATTGTCGCAGCTTATCCCGCTGTCTACAGCCAGTTCCCTCCAGCCATCCCGCAGCCGATGACTGCTGTGGCTCCAGCGCAGAGGGAGGGTAAGTGAATTTGTTAATGCAATTGGCAATTGTAATTGTATACTTAAAGTTTGCATACTTAAATGTAAGCCTATTTCATATTGAGTATAAACTTAACATAGAGTGGTTGACTTTTGTTATGTCTTTGATCGGAAATGTAAATTAAAACATCGAATATCAGTAGACCATTTTCAGAAGTTCATACCATATATTTATTTAAGACTGTTTTCTTTCCATTACCAAATTTCCACAAAACGACCCACAATTTTAAAGAACCATTTTTCACTAATTTTTAAATATCTTCATATGAGTCTTCTATAAACTGACTTGATTGTAGTAATTGTGATAAAAAATAATGCTTTAAGAGAACGGAAACATATTAATAAATATCAAAAAATAGATAGCATATCTATTTCTAGTTATAGCGAAATGCATGCACTTTTTTGTATGCAAAATTATAAGCACATTTTTTTATAAAGATTTGAAGTTTTTTTTCTTTCTCCTTTCTTTTCGTTCATAAAAAATTGAATTAATTAGAGTTTAATGAAAAAATTTTCTAAATAACTTATATCTATAATAATATACGTTAAAATGTACAGTAAAAAACGTTTACGTGAATAACGCAATCGTGAAAAATGTTTGATTAAGTAGGTTGACATTGTTATATGTTTCTTTGTTGCATGCAGAGTACTTTTGATTTTTCTTTAGTCATTGTCAAAATGTTTCGAGCCATGTTAATGCTTTATGTATTTTTTGTATTTAGAAAATTTTTTTTAGTATTGCATTAAAATTTTGCAAAATGTATAACGATTTATCCATTATATATACTAAACTAAATTTATATACGCTTTGTAAAGTTATATCGCCAATCTAACTTTGGTATCGTAATGTGATGTCAAACTTTTTCATGTAGTGAAAGTCTACGATCAAGTAGTTTACTAAAATATTTCCGATATTGTCACTTTGTTCAATTTTTGCCACGCTCTTGAATGAATCATTTAATTAAAATGATAAAAAATATTCTCAAACGCAATTTCTTAAAGAAATATCTATTTTTTTTTTTAGTTTATACATATTATATACATTTTATTTAGTTTGTAATTTATTTTGTTGCAATTATATTTTGTTATAATCCTGTAATGTATATACTCCTGATGGATTTTATAAAATAATTTAATATAATTCAATAATTCAATACGTCACGAATTCCTTTTAAATATTCGAAAGGTTCAGTCAGTTACTCTGAGAGATAGTCTCTAAATCCTCGGAGCTTTATATGTTCATCGTTCGCCTCATTTTAGACGAGTTGGACAAAGAACCATACACACTGCACAGTAGTTTATGGGTCACGGCCATTTGCATTTTGCACACTTCCGACATTGTGTTTTTTTCGCTAATTTAAATATCCGTAACACCAACAATAATTGCATTAAAAAATGTTTTCTCAAAAATTACAGTTATAAAATTTGAAGTCGATTTCTACTGTAAAATTGAAGTTCAACTCGAAAGGCTGACCAATGCATTTTAAATGGAGCAATATCAATGATCAAACTTTAAAGTTTTACTTTAATTTTACGGTATATGTCGTTTGTATTTATACATTTAATTACACAGTGAGCTTCAATTACCAAAACTTATTCTAAAAGTCAACAAACCAATAGCAATATAAACGCGGAAACGGAACTTCAATTAATTGATGTAGTTAAAGTTACGTAAATTTTATTAGACTTTAAATCTGTCTAATTCAAAATGTTGAAAATAGTTTAAAAAGGAGAGCTAGACAAACATTGATTTCACCTACTATTCCTGTTACCATCAAGATACAATCATCCCGCGCGGAAAAAATAGTTGCCAGCTCGTCCGGCAAAAGTCTGGATCGTAATTGCGAGCCAGATGCATGCCAGATTTATGCCATACTAGTGCCAGATTTTAGAAGTCTGGTATTAGTACGGTATGCATCTGGCAGACGTCTGGCTCGCGATTCCGACCAAGACTTTTGCCAGATTATTGCCAGACCAGCTGGCAGAATTTTTTCCACGCGGGATGCATTAATATTCATAAATGTATAATTATATATCAGCATATAAGTTTTACTATATTATTTATTCCTATTATAAATCAATCTTCACATCAAGCATACGTTTAAATATAAGTACCAGTCTTACGAATTTTATTCAGTAACTTTTCTAGATTATATTTCCATTAAATTGCGTGTATTGATCCCTACATAACATTCACATTATCAAGTGAGTAAAAGATAAGTTATATAATCACATTTTACATATTGTGGTCGCATAGTATCCTTATTGTATTAAGGAGCCCTATCGACTATCGATTACTTCGAAAACAATTGTACAATTGGCAGACAGTGAAGACTATATCAAATGCAGATTCATGCTTTTAACAGTACTAAAAAGGTCTGAAAAATATTTATTAAATACGGAATATGAAAAAGTTTATAATGTCTGGTACAAAAAGACAAATAGCTATCATTAACTCTCTTTTTTCATAAATTTTTAGTCTTAACTTGGTACAAATAATATTGCATATCAATAAAAAGTAATTTTAAAAACGACCGATTCTCTGCTTTTCAGCATTTTTATTATTTTTGATAACTGTCATTTTTCGAGACTTTTCAGGGATTTTCCTAAACACTTTCGCCGACCGTTTTTAACTTTTCCAGAATTATTTCTAAAACTTTCCGAATATTCTTTACAATTTCATATTCATTAAAGCGTATTGCGAACGTACGTAAATAACACTTATTTCGTACCAATCTAAAACCATCTACAAATAGCGCATCGTTACATTTAATTAGGAAAATCTGAAAGTGAATAATAGTTAACTTTATTCAACAGGTGCAATTCAGGTTTTTCATATTGGGATAATTAGGTTTTATAACAAAATTATTTCGTAGCTGAAATTTAAATTGAACTAACAATCAATTAAATGTTTTGTAACTCAATTTGCCGAGGAGCATGGAATTATTAGCATTGTTCCGTTTTTCCGCGATACTGTGCGAAATATTTTTTTTTATTACTGCTTTACGTTGCTAAAGTAATTATTGTAAATTAGTTCTGTGAAATGAAAAATGTAAATTGTAAATAGTTTAAAAAGTCCAGTAATTATAATCCTATCCTTCCGTAATAGTTTGCCAATCGTTGTTGTAAGTCCCTGTATTGTATCTACAATTGAAAGTATAAATACTCAACGTTACGCTGCTGAAATGAGAGACTCATCCGAATCGACGTGACACTCAATAAACAAAATATTATCCTTATAATATCCTTGATTGGTTTGTCCAATAATAATGCAATATAATACCGCGTAGCAGTTCACAAATGTAATCATTCTATTACAATGAATGGTTGGCTTTCAATATTCTTCAAAGTCTCCGTCTATTCATCATATATTACACAATCATTTTTTAAATCATTGATCATTCTCATAAAATATCATATATTTCTGTTAAACGAGAATCACGCGCGATTCGATCACTCTCATGTTCATCGTCATTATCTTATTCGTGGACACTTCACTTCGCGCCATTGTCATGCAGTCATTAACGTCATGGAAGATTTTCAACCGAAAACTAATATTTTGACTTGAGTATTATACTTCAAGTTTAGATGTTTAGACATGCTCTGATTTATATGGTAGGATGCTCTATCTCAGGACCTGAAGGCTGCAACTTATTCATCTACCACCTGCCCCAAGAGTTCGGGGATTCTGAGCTTATGCAGATGTTCGTTCCATTCGGGAATGTTATCTCCTCCAAGGTTTTTATCGACCGGGCTACAAATCAGAGCAAATGTTTCGGTAAGTACTTACACTGGACAAACAAGCGTGTTTCAGGTTTCTTTTGCGAAGACACTTTTTCAAACAAGACTACTACTGTCTTGTTACGAGTTTTATAATTGCCCAAACGTCTTCATGTCAGACACTTGTTTTTGCAGTGTATTGAGTTAAACTTAACGAAATTCTTAGCATAATCAATGTCAAGTATTACTGTAGGATTTCGAAATTGTTATAGAGTCAATGTAATGTAGGTACTGTATATAAGTTTTATCATTTCTTATGAATAGATTCATATATGACTACAAAGTCTAGATACTTAAATTGTCTGTCAATTTGTCATACAATTAATAAACTCATTAGATGAATTCAATCTTATCGTGGGGATGAAAATCCGAAATTTGACTGCGTAAAAATATATTTTTATTGCTCAAGAAAAAAATCACAAAAAGAAAGGAAAATTGGAAATGAAAAAAAAGATAAGAAATAAGCAAATCTAAAATTTTGGAAATTGAATCAATCTGCTACAGATCGCATCAAATAATCGTAAGTTTTTAGATACCACGAAGATGCCCATAATATCCCGAAGCGAAGTGTGGAAAGCGGTGGAGTGCTGCAGAATATCGAGTGGTTACTCAAGATTTCGAGAAGAATTACAAACGAGTCTTGCAATTTACCTCAAATGGATCTTTCACCGACTCATTTAAAATTTTTCATCATCCTAAATGTAAAATGTGATTTTGTATTTAAAGCAAGCGTGAAAGAGTTATAAATTCGAATCGATAAATTTTGCATTCGATAGCCTGCATTCGCATTTTGCAATTCAGAATGATGGACAAGTATATCCACTTTTTTACAACTTTGTATAAAAAATAGTTATTTACACCCTAAGTAGTAATCAAAATTACTGTGCGCAACACTTACATGAAGCCGAAAATTTAGAAGCAGATTAAAACAATATTTAACTGTTGTGTAATTTGTTTCAGGTTTCGTGTCATTCGACAATTCGACAAGTGCAAACCTAGCGATTCAGTCAATGAATGGCTTCCAAATAGGCATGAAGCGATTAAAAGTTCAATTAAAAAGACCAAAAGATGCAAATCGACCATACTAACCCCCGTTCTGTCTTAGACACACAGGATGGGTTATACACTCTAACATAATTTGCGAAGTGAGTATGTTTTTAATCTACTGAAAAAATTTACACCACAAGAATTCTCGCAATAAAGTATGAATTTTTAAAAATTTAACTACGAAATACATTTAAATTCACTTGATTTTACTTAAATTACTTAAACTTTTTCTAACTTCTCAAGATGATATATTTTTGAAATATTTTTTTCTATATACCATTTCTAATGGGCGGAATTTCGCTTATCCCCGTGAACACATCGAGATTGTGAAAATTGAACATTGATTGGCCAAAGCTGCGTGTTATTAATTTACCAATTATTACTCAATTACTGTTTACATTATCTGGCGAATGATTGGTCAATCATTAGCCAATCATTCCAGCTGAATAACTTTGATTAACTATCTCAGAAATCGTCAACCAACGCGAATGTTGAAAAAAAGTGTCAAATATAAATGCATTAAAGTGAAATAGGTTTTCGAATTGTAATAATACTGTTATAAAAAATTTCAACAAACATTAACATTATTTAAACCTATAACATTAACTAAGAAGTTTATCTTATTTGTATATAAGCAATTTCCGATACAGTTAACAACGTCCGTTTGATTGCGTATCGAACGGAAAGCCTTACCATTAATTAGCCAATTAACGTAAACAATAATTGGGTGAAAATTGGACAATTCATGGAACGCAGCTTTGACCAATCATCGGCAATTTGTGTTTACAAGGATGATAAATCACATGTAACAATCTCGTTAATGAGAGAGTTGCTTTTACGCGACAGTGCTACCAAGTAAGAAAAAAAGACATGAATTCCACGACATGTAACTAAGTGGTGAGAAGTTCTTTTTTCTCTCTGGCAGCTCTTCTTCGCACTTCGGAATTCCTTTCACTGTGGGATAAAATATCTGAGTTAAAAATTATTACACTGATACATTATTTTATGTAACGCGCAAGATGACTTGAATCTTCTCGTAAAATTGACTAATCTTGGCGAAATGTCAAGATAAATTTGGATATAAAGATTCAATTTGATTTAGAAAGAGCGTTTTAAGTGGACAATAAATCAATGGTGTTTATTAATATTTTCAGATTAGTTTTGGAATAGAATGCAAAAGACACTTAAAGATCAAGAATGAAGAGCCGGAATGATTGCATCTCATCTCTTCGGCGCGAGGAAAAAAGAAAAGTATACTAGCTAGTTAATTCTCTAGAAAATTAATTAGATATAATTAGAACAAATTCACCGCCGATCGATGGAGTCGTCAAGTAGACTCTGCTTCGCCAAGGACCGTGAGTAATAAAGATTGACAACCTGAATAATCGAAATAACAGAGCGACTGATCACGATCGTATCGAATATCCTCAGCACGACACGTCCAATAGTAATTGATAATATTGTCACAATCTGAGAAGTAACTCAGGTAAAAGTCAGCGACGGCGCATATTCGTGGCATTTCCAAGTCGTGCACTTATCCCCGCTGCTGCACGGAAGCATCTCATTTTGTATATATTTTATTTCCGTCAGTATAGCCTTAGTCACATCATGAGATTTGTCACACGAAAAAAAGAAAACAAGGGAAGAATGGCGGATAGGGAGAAAGGAATATTAGAAAAACGATTAATACGTGCCAAATGGCGCACGCAACGCAGATCCCCAACTTTAAGTAATACACGACGTTGTCTCTTTTTTCAAAAATCTTCCAGCGGCCAAAATGCCAAAGAAAGAAACTTAGCGAAAAAAAGGTGACATTATTTTAAAAAGCGCTGGTTTGTCTGAGAAAGACTCGAATGGGTCGCTTTGAAAGTGCGCTGCTAAATAATCTTCGAATGTATCTGGTCATGGGAATTTTGCGTTTGTACAAAGTAGATGCAAATCATAATGGTTTTTAGATAGCATGATACGACAACAAATGAGATCTTTAACGGACACGAGGCAGCAGGTAGCGACGCCAAAGATCGGTACAATATATATAAATATATATATATAAAATACTCTGCGTTAGACTATTACGATCAACAAACGAAACCTTAGATTTTAATATAAAAAAAAGCAAACAAAAAAAACAAGAAAAAAAGAAAAAAAGCGTGACGCAACATCGAGACGAATCATAGAATTATCGACGGTGTTTCTTTTTGCGACACGATGCCGCGTTCTACTGTAGGGCGCTGGGTGGACATTTAAAATAAAATTCAAAACACTGATGAATTTATGTGAACATCGTTAAAACGCGCCTCGCTATATTATTGGCGCTTTGACGAGGGGTATTACTGCAAAATTTCGACGTGTTTCATTGGTTAAAAAAACTTTTTTTATCATACTGTTAAATGTTCAGCCGATGCAGTCAAAATTTTTTACTTTCTTTTCTTCTTTTCAAACAACCAAGTTTTCATGATACGTATGAACTTCATATTTTCACCGTGAAACCTTATTGGAGCTTTTTAAAAGACGATTTTGTATAACGCCCTAGTACTAACTTCGTTACAAATCAGTGAAGTGTGTTCTGGAATTTTCAACCAGACGTCCAAATCGTGAATCATGCGTGTCATTTAAACAAATACGTAGTTGTGTGGTGCGAAACAAAGAACTGAAAAGACAGTAACTTTATGAATATTGTTAATCAAGTCGATTTTATGATAGAAAGAAACGCGCCGAAATTTGCGTTGCGGCCCTGATTGTAGTACGTCCAAGTTGCTATGCAAATTATTTTTCTACGAAACCTCGCGTTTTCGTTTTTGTAATCTGTTTATTCATTTACAAAGGAAGGAAAATTACGATGTTTCTACATCACGCGGTACAGTAGAAAGCGCAGGAACGGAGAGGAAAACTCTGATCTCTTCAAGATTCAAAAAAGAACAGAATATTTATATAATTATGAATATACATACACAAACATAATATATTTATGTGTATGTGAATATATATATACATATGTTTGTACATATGCATTTATATATACATGTAACATATATACATATTTACAAATATATATTAAATATATACATGGAACTATAGAACAAATTATATTTAACGATACAAAAATTAGAACTCTAGTGAATAATTCTAGTCATAAACAAAAAATACAAATTACATTAATTAAAAATGTCGATGGACATTTTGAAGTGAATTGAGTAGGTGCGATTATTCAGCAAAAAGTCGTGACAAACGAGGAAACAAAAATGAAATTAGAATTAGATGATTTTAAGTGAGATAGTTTTAAAACCGTATAAACAGGATGTAACAAAGATATGCAGCACGCCACAGTCTTTACTTCAGGTACCACGGATTTGACCGTACCGTGGCAAGGATTGTGGTAATCGATTTTTTTCGTATAATTTTTATCAGAGAATTCATTTTTCATTTGCTGCTATATATTTTTTACACCCTGTAAGTGCATAAATATATATATCTGTGTGTATATAAAGTGAATTTCAAACAATATTATATATACGCGTATGTATAATATGTTTGCTAAAATGGCAAATTGTTTAAACGACTATTTCACATCTGTTGAAGTACATATTCAAGAAATGTTGACTGTCAAATTATTTTTTCATAAATGATTCGCTTATAAAATGTTGAAAATAAATTAACAATTAACATTTAATGACGTGTACGCTGATTGTTGTGAATTTGAGTGGAAATATTTAAATAATTTACTGTTTTGGCAATATGAAGTTCACCCAGATAAGTGTCGTATTACATATGTTGGCAAATCAAATAACAAATAAAATTGTACCTTTATTTGTAATAAATATAGACATACTTTTTTGTGTAATGTACAATGCCCTCTATGTAACATTACACTTAACCATACATATACATACATATAATTCATACATATAAAAATATATACACAAAGAAAATTCCTGTAACTATTGCCGGAATATGTTGAATATATTCCTACTTTTCAATTCAACATTTTTATGTAACAAGTGTCAGCATTATTGTAACAATGGACAGAATTCTGATAACCATTACATTATAACATAGTTGGGCTGAAAATTAAGAATACATTTTATTCCAGTGTAATTGTTACAAAAAAAAATTGAAGTCATTTTCGAAGTGCACATATGTATATTTATATATATAGATGCGTACATATATATTTATACATATGTAAAAGATATATAACACGTATATTTATATATAAATGATTAATAAATGTAATATAATGTATGTATACATGCATTATGTTTAATGGAGAATATTGGACGACATATGTAAGATGTTTACTAAAATATGCATTTAGTAAGATAATTTAATTAATATGATAATAAATTCGTTAATAACATTTAACGATACATCATGCGAATAAGGATAGCGTACAACCATGGTCATAAACGTAACGTTTAGTCGGACCCCGCTATCATCATGTGGGATAAAACATACCCAGTCCGTGGCCACATTCGAATTCACAAGACCTGACTACGTTACATTATTATCCATGGCCTTCTATTTTGACTTATGCGCGAATATATATATTTTTTTTAATTTCTGTATTACGAATTTATTAGCAATCTTCACACCGACTGTTAATCTGGTACCTGTTAATCTGGTATTTTAGGCTTTACAATTATTTTGTTTCACTTTATGCAGATCCTGAATTGAAATTGATAATTCATAAATATTTCATGAAGTACAATTTTATTAATCCATTAGTAAAACCACTATTGAGATTATGAAACATTCACAATAATAAATATAACTACATTAAATTTTATATGAATTACTGAAGCACTTGTACCATTAATGTTGAAAATGGGACATCATTTAACACCTGACAATTAAATGTTCTAAGAAGGATTATAAATATTATTTAAGTGCTTCGAATTTTAACCGATTGAATTTTTTTTCTGAATATTTAAAAATATATATTTTTCTCGCTGATATATAGTTACAAAAACAATATTACCTTATAAAACCAATAGAAGTAATTTGCAAAAAAGATGTGATTAGTTTCGTATGAAATTTAAAAAAAAAAAGGAAAACTGCGAAATTGTTTAATACCAAATTCAGCATTGAAGGTATTTTCCTTAACTATATGCATGTGATAACATTTACAGAACAAACAAACAAAAAACAGATTTTACATTGGTATGAACTGTTTTAAACTATTTGCCTGAAAATATTACCATGCAATGACCGGAAGTGACATAAATATCTACCAAAGATTAATAAAGTGAAATTTATGAATTAAAGTTTAAAAGTAAATAAATATCTGAGATTTAAAGCAAGTTGTTTGTAATTTATTTTCAAGTGCATATTGTTAAATGTTCAAAACTGCATATTTTATTTCTAATAATTACATTTTACTACTGTGAATTAAAAAAAAATTCTGGCATCAAGTTTAGAACATTGCTTACAAATGTATTTGACTAACAAATTTAGTTCAAATCGTGTTGTAGAAGTTACTATCAAATTTTGCCCATTTTGACATAATCCAAATTGACAGGATTATCGAAGTTGGATTATGCTAGATCTTTATCAGATTAAAACCAGACTGACTAATTCCGTACAAAGAATAGTTAGCGAGATTAAAAGTCTGTTCCCCATTAGATTACTAAATTATACAAATTATCGCGGTAAAAAAATTCTGGCATGAGTTTGGAAAAGTGTGTATCAATAACTTGGAAGAATTCGTTCTTTATATGTTACTAGAAATTAATCGGATTTATGTTGTACCTGTCAAGATTTGAGATTTTGAAAAAACCACAACGTGAACAAAAAGATTGAAATCAGTAAGAATAAATTAATTGATCAAGGCAAAGAAATGAAGTTGCCAATGAAGGAACTTAATATGAAATTTGTCGTATAAAAACACTCAAGCCGGATATTTTTTACTACTAAGTTAAAATGATTATTTATGCATCGTCAAAACACATACACAACACATACATACGTATCCTACACACGAGAAACTAATCTGGCTCCTAATTTGCTCTGTCAAATAATTGCCGAACTCATACCATACTATTTTTATAGTATAATATTGGACAATTGCACCTGAGGTCGATACACTCTTTTTTATTTTAATGACCAGGATAGAGATTGTACTATTTCTGCTCAGCAGGTATTTAAGTTTACTTTGAGTCCGAGGGGGAAATCCCGAGAATCTCAAAAGTAGACTTTTCTTCCCTAGAGAAGGAAAGTAATTTTTAGTCCACGACACAGATATAAAAATTAATAAGAACATGCCTCTTCTCGGTAACAAAAAACACTCAACTACATTCATGAATGTGGTGTCAATGTTGAAATAATAATTTTCACATTAAAATCACATTCATAAATGTGGAGTTTCATTCGCGTACATTATCCAGACTTTTGTCAGACTAACATTGGACTAACTTTACTAGCGGATATGTTGAAAATTTTGCCGTTTTTATGAATGTTCTGTTGGGGACTCCAGATGTATAATCTTATTCACCTTTTACTTTTTATACTGATTTTAAATATTTTTTTAATTATGCGTTAGTACTTTATTTAACAGTTACTCAACTAGCAGGTTTTCCTGACAGAACGTCAATTCAGCTTTTCGTACAACATTGTAGAAATGATTATAAAGTAAATATTTTCATTGAAACAATCTTATTTTAATGGTGAATACGTACACGAGTATTTTTTATTTTCCATTTTCTTGATTTTTTATTTATTCATTCGCAATTATAATAAAAATAAAAAAATAACAGCTTAAAGTTGCATAATAGTATGTCATCATATGCATTGCTAATTTTAATATTACTTTATAATTATTATCTATGAATTCCTTTATATAAGACTTTCTGGATGCGTTAGTTATATTTATTTTTATTGATTATTACGAGAAAAAAATGAAAATTTTCATAAAAATAAAGAAAGTAGTTTCATGTCGAGTCAAATATAAAGCATAACAAATTAAAGTTAAGAACAAAATTTTTCATCGTGAATTCCTGTAAGAATGTTATTGCAACTGCAACTTTTTTAATGATGCAAATCATGTGCGAATATAAATGCGAAAGTCAAAAATTTGATAACTCTTTTGTTGAATTACCGTTACTACGAAAAAACTAAATTTCTTTACTATCCCCTTAACAGTGATTGAATTTCGGTGATGAAAGTACGAAACTATTTTAATTTCTATTATAACTTGATGACAAAAAAGTAAACGTCCGATCTATAGAATTTAACAAAAATTGAACACTATGAACCACTTGAACGTCATTTCTCTTGGAAATAGAAATGAACAAGTAAATGGAATGCGAAAAAAAGATTGTATAAAAAACTTGTGACATGATCGAAAAGTCTGATGCTGACAAATGATTACGTAGAATACATATACATTATCCACACATGTTTACACTTACGCACAATACACTAAAATCAGTAGTAACTGATTGGACTGCTGTACAGATTTAATATACATACAGGTCTAGTCGGAAAACAAAGCTCGGTCCATTGCAGCATTATATTTACATCAACTCAGCTCAGTCAGACACTACTAAAAAGTTTCAATACTGCTTCTAAGTAAGCGCTATTACATAATATCACTACATTATACGCTTTTTGGAGAACATACATTTTAATAATACATACATGCATAGAATTAACACGCGAAATATGATATAACAAATATTATAAGCAAACAAAAAAAAAGGTATTTTATTCAATCAAGTTTTTGCTACGAGCGCATAGTATGCATAATGTTATAACATTGTCGGCGTAAGTAAAGAATACTCTATTCTACAACATGAAAATATTAGAGGTAGAACAAGGGAATTATGAATAAGAAAACGAAAAACAACAGAAAATCATACAAAATATTCCGAATTTATTTTTACATTACACAAACTGATATTCCAAATTTCAGCGAGATAAGTTCGCGAAATCAAACAGCAAACAACTTTCAGAACAAAAATTAAAAACTCTCGATTCCGGATTTTCAATTGATACATTGAGAAAAATGTTCTCAAAATTTGCATTGAATGAAAAAGATTGTTTTTGCATCAAAAGAATTCATTCTTAATTGAAAAGAATCCTTTTGTAGCAAAATGGCAAATTTTTATTCAAAAGGATATTTTTCTGAGTGTATACTACGGGCGTTGTTGAATTTTTTTCTTGCATTTCCGCTGACATTTTTCCTTAGCATTTCACAATATTTAAGTAACTTTTTTAATTTTTTTTTTAAAGTCAGTTATTTTATATTAGTTATTGCAAGAAAAAAATTTTTTTTAGAAATACACAGGAGAAAACGTCTATTATTTTCACGTATACTAGGTTTACATTATTAATTCCATTAGCAAAATATTTAATTATAAATAAACCTTATTTATTTTTATTAAAACATACCATAAAAACACAAATCAGATGTCATGAAATGTGAGAACGTGCCAAAAAATTTCAGGGAAAATCAGAAGATCGAAAAGAAGTATGACAAACTAAAAAAAATGTTTTCATTAAAAACAGTTAGCATATTATTAACTCCTAAAATAACGAAGACAATTTTATTAATGACAATGACTTTATAACACAAATATCTACAAAATAAAAGCAAAAATAATAAACAAGAAAACGAATAAAAACGAAAATAAAAAAAGTAAGGGATTTCTTACTAATTAATTGGAAACTATTATTAGAACGAATCGATGGTTTCTCTAGGGAACAGGGTATGTTTTACAATTATTTGTGAATTTAATGTAGAATTATGAGAAAAGAAATTAATACCCCAATTAACATAAAAAAAGAAGAAAAAAAAATGAAAGTCCATCTTTTTCAAAACTTCTAACAATATGCAATGGCAAAAATGTAGAAGTATCTTGTAATTTATAAAAAACAAGTTTCATTGAACCGATTTCGCTGTTTTTATTACAAAAAAACGTGGAATCAATTTTGCATGACTCTGTAATTATAAATTAGAAGATTATTTCTAAAGTATTTACTTTATAATACCATTGTAAATACACAAATATTGGAATACATAAATAATCACATCAAAGACACAGTAAATTGGTATTCGCAACCCTAAAAATCAGATTATTAAATACATATTTTATTTAACCAAAAATATTTTCGCAAAATGTTACACAATCACACATAAAATAAATACACAGGAACTGATTTTTTATATCCAAGTCCTTCTTTTGTTCTGAAAATTTTGTAAATAAGCAGATAATAATAATAACAAAAATCTTACATAGCGTCGTTGCAGATTCAGCAGAGTGATATTCACAAAAAGGTTACATTGACTTTACGGGGAAAATGTCATGAGAACGCCGAATGTTAAAATAAATATACTTGAAATATACGTGATACAAGAACGAATGTTCAAAATCGAACATTTTTTTCCGTGTTGGTGAGAAACCATTCTTGATATTTTGCCAAAACAGAAATATTTATGAGTCCGAACAAGCATGTTAATTTAAAAGAGTTAAGATAAAAATAATTATTCTTTATAAATTGGGTTACAAATGGACATAAAAGTGACAAAACATTGTAAAATTAGTGCCAATAACAAACTTTTTGTGAGTTCACGCTATAACAGCGCTATCCCCTTGTTATAAAGTATACTGTTCTCGTATTTTTTTATATCATTTTTTCTTTATTAAATTGTTAATCTAATTTGTTAACTTACGTTTACGTTAGTAATCAATTTAGTAATATTTAGATTCTAATTATTTCATTTTCTTGTTTTATAGCAATTTCCTTAAATTTTCTTTAAATTTGGTATATATAACTTTTTATGCGCTTAATTTTTCTTGCAGAAAATTAGTTTCTGTTTTGACAATTGATATAAACATCGATATATCGATAATAAACATAAAACTCCACGTTTTGTCATGATGTAATTTTCTATTTAATTATATTCCAATGAATATTTTTAATCCATTTGTTTTGTTTTTATTTTCAATTCACATGGTTTGTTTCTTATGTTTTGTTATGTTGCGTTATGTTTGTGTTTATGTCGCATATTTGTTACTGTTCATGTTTATTATCGTTTATTGTTTAAAAAATGATTTTTTTTTTTCAATTAAAGTGTTATTAAACTGAATCGTTTTATGTTTGTAACTGCACAGTTACAATTATCTTCATCGTATTTTCTTCTCATTAAAAAAAAAATTATTTCTCAAATACAAATATTAATGACACAATATTATACACACAAAATAAATTTTTCGATCCAATAATTTACCGATGTATTTAATCAATTTTTGAATAACGTAAAGTAGCTTTATAGACGACTAACATAGTCTATTACAATGTCAATTGGCGATCTTTGAAGTGATTGCAACCTATCTGTATATCTATATATACTTATATATATATATATATGCATATGTATATGTATGTATAAATATATGTAATAAATATATACCACATTAAAAGTGACGACAAACTCTCTAAGAAATGCTACACCGCAGATACACAAAAGCGCATAGCTACAGTTTTTACCACGTGGCAAAAGCTGTGGCAACAGTAATAATGACTGTGACAATTGTGTGCACAAAAAAATCACCAAAAAAGGTACCATGATTGTTACGATCACTGTCACGGTTTCCACAGTTGTGACCATTCCTCGTAAAAATCGTGGCCACGCATTGTTGCGTACAATTTTTATCTGAGAGTTGATATATACCCGACCATTTACAAATCCACAATCCGGGACCAATAATTATTTTTATCAACAAAGTTTTTCTAAATTTTGCGCATTAATAACACAAATACGAAAATTAAAAGAATTATCTACACTCGTATAAACAGTTACTTTGTTGCAACCCTCTGAGCTAATCAGTGTTACTATTTAAGAGATTTGTGACAAGTACCGTTCGTGTCATAGTCCTACGAATTTAGAAAGAAATGTGAAATGTACAAATACGTTTTTAATATTGACAACTGAACTGACTTTTTATATAATGTAAATAACTCTTTGTTTCATTGTTTTCGAGCAAGAGGGTTTTGATGTTAAATTACGTTATTAAAAATGTTTTCTGTAAAATCATTCGTGCAATAAAGTATACATTTGTTTGAACAAAAAGTCCTTTTTGAACTTTGAATGCGTAATTTCTAAAATTGTATATGATTTACCTGTTCTTGAAAAAGGAGTATATAATTTTTGAATTACTAATGGTTGATTTAGGATTATAAATTGATAATAAATTTTTTGGAAATTATATTAAATGTATCTTTTTTGTTATGATTCTGTCATGTAAGGAAATGAGTGATTATGATATTACATTTCTGGCAAGATCGAATGTTCTAAAATTGAGCTCGTGTTACACGTATTTATGTTATACTTCTATGTACAAATTTATATAAAATAATCTTTGAACAAAAATTTATATTTAGTATAAAAATTATGCACATGATGTACACATATTCCGTCTGTCCAAATAATAAAATAGTTCAAAATTGTATTCAAAGTTCAAGTTTTCGAATACGATGTAAAATTTGAATGGTAATTTAATGGAGAATCCCAATTTTAACCATTCAAGTTTACAATTATTAAAGTCAAATTGAATGATAACATTCCCGCGCACCTCTGATAATTTTCACAAAAACACAAAATTTAATCAATTAATCTTAAGTCTATCTTAATTGCGAGTATATTTTAATTTGAAAATACAAAACAAAGCTTAATCTACTTTAACTTTTCACATTTATTTATAATTTGTATCCACACATTTGATCTTATTTTTAATTGCATTCAAATAAAAGTGATTCACGACGATGCCATTATCTGTATTCATAAAATATATTCGAATTCATAAAGAGAACCAAGCTGCAAAACATATAAAGGGTTACAAGTAAAATATTGATATTCTATGCGTCAGCATTACTTAATTCATAAAGATAATTTGTGTTCCAAGCGCGCTTAAAATACAAATATTCTACAGTATTTAAGAAGGTATTGAATGAATACTAACACACATTATGAGTACCAGACAATGCATACTAGTACAAATTACAATAACGACACTTAAAGTGAAATAATTAATTAAGAAAGTTTAATAAAGCATATAATGGTTTATATTCTTTAGTATTTTTGCAGTTTTTTTTTTGATAGTACGTCGTAAGACTTTCAATTAAAGTGTAAATTCTTGTTTTCATTCAGTTCATCAATAGATTTCTTTCTATATTGAAACAAATTTTTATAAAAAAAGCTTTTCTGCTTCTGTTCCAAAAAACCAGAAAAGAAAAGTACTTTAACGAAACAATTATTTTTATTCAGCTATATTGAATCATGATATTCAGTTATCAGATTTAATTATTATTTTAACAAACGAGACTTATTAAATGTGGAAAACAAAAATCCTATGAATAATTTAAATAACTGACAAAAACAATCATATTTATATAAAAATATTGATTAGCATTTTAGTAAAAACTATATTAGTTTAATACATTAGCTTGAATCTTGTATACCATTTACTCGAGACAAGAAAGATAAAAAAAGACTACGCAAAAATTATAGATTTTTATAATATTAAAGATGTATTGACAAAAACTGCACAAATACTTGTGAAAATAATACTAATACCAATGTTCACTACTATTTTTTAATGTTTTAAGACCAAAAATTTATTAGAATTCACATCTGATCGATAAATTAGTAATGAAAATATTGAAATAAAAAATATAAATTATTCATATAATCATCTGACTGAAATTATAACAATGCAGACTGTAACAGTTCCTTAATTTTAAATTCACAATAGAGTCGTTATTCAACATTGAGTTTTTACAAAGATAATAAAAATAAAAGTTTCCTCATTATTTTGCGTCTTGAAAAAAAAAAATTAATAATAATAATAAAATAAAAAAATATTTGGAGCGGCAGGTAATACGGGTCTCTTTAAAAGACTCTTTGAAACACTTCTTGCAATGTATTGTTTAAGGAATAAAATTTTTTATTCAGTATTCTTTTTTATCAAAACCCTCTAAGCTTCTAAAGTCACCGGATTTCCAATTAGCGCATAGTTTCATTCAATAAATTGTAACTTCTTAAATACATTAAATATCGCAAATACATTTTTAACACATCAGCAATGCAAAATTATTTATTTCATAAATGAATATACACGTCTAATATTGTCCGCCGCTCCACTGCTATTTTATACTGTCGCCCTACAGGCAGAGTTCCTCAAAAGAACATTCGTATAAACAGTAAATAATGTTCAGATATGTATACAGATACAAATATTTACACAAATATATGTATATACATGTGTAAGTGTAGAAACTAACATGTGCAGAATATACATATATTAGCCGACTATATCCGCTTTTATATAATATATCAGAATTTAAGAGAGGTAAAAATAACAGTGTATAGAACTGGTGTGATTATTGTTAACTGTCAATCAACAAACAATCAACACTACAGTTTTTGACATTGTTTTAATTTCGAATGTATCACTATAGTAACTGTCACAATTACCCCGGTGACGCAATTACCCCAGATGACCCTATAAGATATTAAGACCTTTTTAACATGAAAAACATAATTCTCGAACGTTTCTCTTGACTAAATATGTTGTAAATATTTTGAGAAAAAAGGAAAAATAGACCATTGACTGGAAATGTGATATGTAAAATAATCAAGCTAATAACTTCCTTCGATTGTTGAGTTTGAGCAAAAAGGAATCGTCGTGAAGCACTCATTAGCAAAAGTAATTTCTTTTTTAACTTTACTTTCTTATTCGTTTAATTTCTATGAATCAGATAACCCGTAGGTGGACTTAACATTGATAGTCAAAGTTTTAAAAGTATGAACACTTAAATACAGAATTAAATATCAATAAAAAGGAACTATCAGTCAACATGTGTATCGATCTTAACGGAAACTTGACTGAATAAAGATCAATAACACGACTGGTAAATAGTGTCAATTATTAACCTTTCGTTCGTCGCGCCTTCTTTAATGTCTCATTTTACACTGCAAAAGTCTCTCTGAGACTTTTCTGTTTCGTGAGCAATTCGCTCAAAGCGCGACGAACGAAAAGTTAAAAAACAGTACGGATATCTCGTTATATAAATGCTATAACAGATCTCAATAATTCATGGTACACCAAGAAAAACCAATTTTGGAGTTCATATTTGACAATCTAAATAGTTTGTTGGTGCTAACAGATTAATTTTATTCAGTGATGCTAAATAAGTCGATATACATACGTAAACATCAAGAGCACGATTCTTTGACGAATCAACAAAATCTCTTTTTTTTCACAATTGTGTAAATTTATCTAAGATTATAAAAAATGATTAGTGCCAAAAAGCGATGAATACTAGCAGTTAGCAGTCCTATATGAATGTTTCTTATTAAAAAAAAAAAAGAATTAATTCAAGTTCACTTACGGGTTAATAGCACAACGGACAAAAAAAACTATTATTATCATAATAAATTAATTATTTTTAATATCATCACGTATATATTGTTACATCTTTTACATTATTTGTCGTACTCCTGAGTATACAAAATATGCAGTTATCTTAAAGCTTATTATCATCGTAATTAAATAACTACACATATGTATAGGATGTAACAAAAATATACTACACTAAAAAAAACAACAAAATCTCTGATAAAAATTAGTAACAACAATGCTTAGCTACGGTCTCTGCCATATTATGGCAAATACTGAAGCGCATTGTATAAATTTGTTACAATATGTATATATACATTATATATACATATGCATAGTCATATACATGTATGTATATATATGTATATATATTTACACTCAGATACTTGATGATATCATTAAAAAATTTGATACACGTATGCGTAATATTCACACACAATGATACATTAATTACGCGTTCTATACAAGTGAAATGAACGTATGGTATTAAAGTAAACAAAAAAATGTTGGTCTTGATGTCTGAAGAGATCAAATTGAAATAACCAATGATAAGACATTGCGCAACATTCATATACAAAATGTAGTTAAAATAAAAAAAAAAAGATCAGAAGATCATTTTTCTTTCCGTTCCTCGTAGCAAATACAAAATACCTGATCAATGCATAATAGTGATTCAGGTGATATTTAGAGAATATGAAAATAAAACAAGACGATAAATAGTGTGTTTTAATGCGTATTTCTGCGAATGAAATGAAACGCACCACTATTGTACAGATACCGAATTAAAAAAAAAAAAAAAAAAAAAAAAAAAAAAAAAAAACAAACAAAAAAAAAAAAACAACTGCGATCATGAGAATGAATGAGTTAAAGTATTTTCGTTAGAGTATTTTGATAAAGTGGTGGAAGCGGTATCGCGCATTCAATGTTATGCTTTATTTTGTAAATCTTATATTTTTGTATGTGAAATTCTCAAAATTTAAATTAAAACAAATTAACAGGTAAAAATTACATTCAATGTGAAATCTGTTTAAACGATGATAATACATGTTTTTGAAACACTCGTTCGACTTGTATTTTATACACTGAATGATCATAGATACCAAATTTTTTGTCAATTTAATTCTCAGTTGATAAGAGTATGCTTTATATCGACGATTTTGATAAATTAAAATTAACCTAGGACTAAATCAAGATTTATCATAGTTAAACATTAAAAGTATAACAGCTTAGATGCGCATATCACAACAAAACTTGACAATGATCCAATCTTATCTTCGTGATTTGGATAAAAAATGTGTATTTATGTTGTCATAGAAAACGTTTCAAGATACGAAAAAATGCACGAATTATTTTTAATGCATATACGTATATAAGTAAAGACCAAGTTTTATAAAAATTCTGAATTTATCAATTTCATTTCGTTTTCCTAATGTCTCATAATGTTTATCATTTATCTGTAACAATAACGCTTATTCTAATACATCCTAATGTTTATACCAAAAAAATTTTTACCTGTATATTTATATTTGCTTCAAGTCGTTTCGTGATTATATTAAAGTAAAGTTCATTTACATGCAAATTTAGATTAATAGCTTATAGGTGGACATGAAGTCCCATCTTACAAGTATATAAAGTTAAATATATCTCGTTAAATGACTAATTAGGGCTACACAAGATAGCAGTACCGGGTGCGGAATTTAGGACAGTATTGTGAACATACGAGAGAACCTGCGTAATGAGGAAAATTGCTTCGTTACTTTTCAATTTTATCCATTATGAATAAACAAAGGATTAATTTATTTTGAAATATAATTTTCGACTGCACAGAGCAATATTTTATTACTTTTACAATGCTTTTAAAATAAATTACTAAAATTATGAGGATACCAAAAAAATTAAAAAAAATTTTTACATATTACATTAGATACACTACAAATTCAAGTGCACTAGAAAAAGTCTCTTGCAAACTACTTGAATTAAGAACTTCAGTAGTTTTAAACTACTTGTTCTGGTGAAATTTCTTATTTTAAGTACTTTAAAACTACTAAAATTCTTAATTTAAGTAGTTTATAAGAGACTTCTTTTTGTAGTGTGTCTCATTTTGAAACATTTTTCACGTTCGAGACATCAAAAGTGTCTTAGAATGAGACACTTGATTTTATAGTGTATACTGCATGCATATGCATTCGAAGTAATTTGTACTATTTAATAGTAACTTTTAATTTTTAATATTGTATGCATGCATTACCTACATTCATACATATGGGACGTATTTCTTATGTACATGCATAGCAAAAAATAAATTATCTTTCACAGAATGCATGGAGATACAATTAAATGAACAACGCGCTTAAAATAGAACGTTAAATATTGAAGAAAAAAAAACAACGAAAAATTCTTGATTTAATTGTTCAATTGTTCAATAATACTGCAATTACAATAATACTACAATAATGATATTCTAATAACGTTGCTAATAACATTAAACGAAATAACGAAAATAACGTTATCAGTTTTATATAATCTACATTCCAAGCATATGCAAAAATAATTAAAATAATTCCAAATTAAAATAATTTAAGTAAACATAACGATCGAATTTATTAAATACTTGCTACAAGTGACTAAAATTGTACAAACCGATTACGTTATAGGACTTAAGTTTTACAACATTTTTTTCCTGTCATATTTAGAAATAAATGTCACTTTATAGAACCAAGACAAACGATTCATTATCATTGAAAAATTGGATCAGGAAATCGAAAGAAGATCGCTGATACATTGAACAGTAGCCAAGCTTTATTTTTCTTTCTTGACTTTTTTCGTTTACTTTCTTTTCGTCCACTTCGCCAAGCCAATATCAATCTCTCTCTTTCCGTCAAACGCATTGGAAAGGCATAGAGAAGCGGCGGTTAGCCAAGCATCAAGTAAGACTGAATCGAAGTCTATAATCTCAAGCAACGTTGAAAGGATGATGCGTTCTACGTTTTTTTTTTTCGTGGAACCTTTAAAACTCTAGAGCAATGTCGGCTGAAGGCCATCAGCTCTTCGTTGTTGAACATTGACAACAAAAAGTTGGTACCTTCTTATCCCTTAATCTTTCAGTTTACGCGAATACTTAACGTCGATTAAATTAATCTCGGTCTCCAACCCCTCGGTCTCCAATTACTTTTTGAATATTACAAAAACCGAAATATCTAGAAAACGCTCTAAAACAAATGACTGAGCATTTTTTTGGAATAAATAATCAGTATTAATAATTTATATAAGTTTAAACATTAATATTTTCATTATAGAAATCTCGATGTTTTATAGAATAATTTGTAGGAATGTAACAAAGACGCATACTCGTCAGCACACTAGTCTTACAACATAATTATATTTGCAATGTTAAAGATAATTACACGAGTCAGAAAAGTATCTTTTTACGTGCAGCAATTAAAAATAATAACGTAAGCTATAAAGTATGAATAGATAGAACAACATTAAGCTATAAGTCATGGCAATTTTTTTGTCACTACGCATGTAACGCGTTACAAGCGAGGTGAATGTCTGATTATGATTGCCACTGTTAGGACAGATAACTCAATTGCTAAGCATGTCCATAATGCTAAAGTTCATTCAAAACGACCGACTGTTCGAAGTCTGAGATGAAAAGTCACGTCATAAACGCTCTTCTTTCTAGCGATATTCATCTATCTATGTTTCCCAAGACTGCGACCGACATAAAAAAATTGAGGTAAAGCCGCAAAACAACGTCCATCACGGTTATTTTTGCTCACAATTTGCCGCATAAAGCGTACAAGCGGCAATAACAACAAGAACTATATTCATCGCGCGAAACATAAAATCGCAATTACCGTTTACGCGGTGTCTCGCGACAATGGATTAATGAAAAATATCTTATGCGCGGCAATAAATGCGTCTGAACATTGACCGAGTTTTGCGGCCGCATCGAGAGGCCGATTCGCGAAAAGAAGCTCGCTTCGCCATTCGGCCTGGTCAAATCACTTAGCAGCGCGTAAGATGATTCGCGGGATGTGTCACCGGCTGGCTACCATCATCATCGGGATCGGTTCAAGTGGTGTTAACCCACGATCGTTGCCTTGTATCCCTGCTTGGGCGCCGATTCGTGGGAACGTCACGCGTCCCATTAATCTCGGACCAATTTATAGACAAAGCTTTCGATCAACTAATTGAAAGGAAAATAATGTCGTGGTATTTCAATTCAAAGCGGCCGCTTAATCGCTCCTCGGTTCATTTACGTGTAAATATATAAATCACAAAGTTGAGTAAATTAACTGCCACGAAGTCTAGACGCAATCGAGATTCGTACAAAGGACACTTTTATCTTGTTCGTGTCGTTTGTCGAGCAATAGAAGTAATTCTTTGTTAATAAAACGAATTGGCCGCTGCGATCGAATGCGTTATTCATTTACGAATTTTTCATCGCTGACTCAGCCTCGGGCAGAGCATTCGCAAATCGATTTGTCAGCAAATAGAAAATGGCAACGAAGCGAAAGTTCGTTCTATTATTTTGCAGTAAAGTACACCTTCCGCGGAGAACAAACAAATATCTTTTTGATGCCTTTTTAGAAAAATATCCTTTTTAATGAAAAAAAAAAAAAAAAAAAGAAAAAAATTAAGAAACACACACACCAAACACTGAACTAGTATCTTGTAAAACCATTTTCATAGAAGACATTTATAAATGTTTAAAAAATTGTTTTTGCAACATAATTCTGTAATGAGTCAATGAATGGTAAAAATAGACTTATTTTTCATCACTTTCAAAATAAATCTGGAAAAGAATTTGATTTTAATTGTAAATGTATCGAGTAAATCATATGAATGAAGTTAGAAATAATTAGATCTCAACATACTTAAATCGTAATCATTTCATAATTTCGATTAGAAACATAAATTGTTGTTTTATTTAACATTTTTTTTATTATAATTAATTACTCTATCACTTTGTATTTTAAATATATTCTAGGATGAAATTAAACGTTAGTAAAAAATATCCTTTGTTAAAAAATCACGCGATCCTTCGATACATCAAAAGTTTTAAACCCAGTAAGTATTTAATTGGTTAATGAAATGATACACACGCCGAATCTAAGTTTGCTACAAAACGGGCATTATTTACCTACGACTTTCCATACAGTTTACACCAAGCATCGAGTTCTCATGCAAACAAAGATTTAATAAACAGATTGCAACAATCAATGACTTCATTGATTGCCTGACTTACGCCGCAAACATGACGTTTTATCCGAAAATACTAAGAATAACAGTTCTTTACATGAAAAGTACAAAACTACCACACAAAGCAAAAGCAGTGCTTGAAATCAAGATCACGATAAAAAAGGTCAATATTTTTCCAAAAGATCGTATCGTATTAAAAGCGTATCTTGTTTACAGTCGGATAACTTCGTACAACAATTCAATATTGATTTAAACCCATCACGCAGACCGTAGAATGTGTACGCAATTAGTAACATTCTTGTCGAGCGACAAGGAGAAAAAGTAAAATGTGTCCCGATTTGAAAACCGTAACATTATACACGGCCACGGGATCACACTCCAGATTTCCTTCGGAATTTCATACACAATCGAATACGAAGATTTGGCAACGTGGCGTCCAGAATCCTGGATGGAATCCAGTTCGCGTTTGCCTTTAGAGAAAGATGGGCGCCCTGCTGGGAGGGTTTAACGGGGGTGGATCGCCGAGCCATTCATTCAAGTGTACCTTGAGACCGCTCTCTCATTCTACGAAGAAATTGCAACGCGACCTCACTGTCCCCGGTCTGCAGTCGATTTGTACTTCGCAAGTGACTTTGATGTTTCCCTCTTCAAAGCGATAGCTATCGTGAACGAGCCGAAATTATACGTTTTGAAAATCAAAATTCATTACCCGGCATTAGGGCAATTCCAAGACGCGATCGTTAAACGGTCGACGGCGACGATTCATTCAACTACGGGTTATTCGCATTATTCTATGGTAATGCAACTCTTATTTATAACGCCGCGTCGGTCGTTCTACTCTTCTTTTACCTGCTCCTACAACTCGCTACGCACAATGAGATAAATCACTTAATTATCCTGAATTGACGATTAATATTCCAGCGACGTTTCAGGAGTGGAACAGTTTCTCATAAACAAGCGTCTATTCATCGTTGCTAACGTCCAACGGTTCTTTTCTAAACGGCGGTATGGGAACTAACACGATTCCCGCGTCAAAGCTTCTCTGAGCGATCATTTGAATCGCGCTGAAATTGATCGCTTGGACGACGGAGTATATTTTGAAGTAGGTTTGCTTGAGTGGACCGTGCCATAGGAGTAGCACTTTCAAGTGCAGTTCCGGTCGGTGTTAAAAAAATTGAACGAGTAAAAAGGCGAACAGTGGGTTTGATTTATAGCTCCGAAAGAGTGACGTTCGTAAATCATGATGGAAATATTCCACGCTTCGTAACATTTTTCATATTTCACCTCGCACGCGGTACGAACGGGTATGCAGAAATGTGGTAACGCAAAACTAGATTGGATTTATGGCGTTTTGCTCTTGTCCCGTCTTCGCGCGCTCGCCGAAGAACGTTGACCATTTATCGTCGAGTAAAAATTGCACGGAAGCAAGGTCGTCTGTTACACCGCCCGGTCGCGATAGTCGTCTTATTACGTCCTCATGGTTTTATTGAACAGCTTGTTGAATCAAACTGCTTGAATGATGATCGCGCGAAATAAGGCCACTAAAACAGAAGATCGAGTCACGTGCAATTTACATAAAACTCTTGACGCGTTTGCTATGCCGGAGGAAATGAACAGAAAGTAATAACACGAATCCGCGTCAGGACTGATATTACGCGCTCCCTGTCCCAACGCCGCTGACCGTGCAAATTATTTTACAATTTAGAACTAGTTCTGATCGCTCATCATTACACCTTTCCGGCCCCAGCCTTTCTGTCCCGCGAGCTGTGTAATGCATTTGTTTATTATTGAAAATCATTCGTTGAAATTGAAGTGTAACTTAATCTAATGGCCAGAACAGGAAACATTAAGATGGTAGACGGCACATGATATGTGCCATGAAATACAAATAGTTGCTAATTAAGACGCGCGTGGTGCAATTTAAAATTCAATCAAAAGCCGTAATTAACGCCATTTGGTTCGAACCGTTAATAATTCACACAGTGCATAATTGCGCGCTAAAAACCCTGCCAGGGGATTCTCAATTTTTGACGCTCGATGGACCATGAGCATCTTAACGAACTCGCAGCGCTGCGTGGTTATACATAATACATGATTTCAATTAATTAATTAGTTAGTTCATTAACTGTTTCGGCTCGAACACTTCATACGTCAAGATTTTATTTTGAAAATAACAGATGATGTCAATTTCTTTTCTATTTTTACATAATTATTTGTAACCGTAGTTACTTGAAAAAAAAATGTAGCTTATTTATTTAACTTAAATCACAAATGTAAAGTACATTTGCATGATAAAAGTTAAACGTAAGAAATATAAAATAATTATTAGAGAGTACTTACGATTAATTAAAGGAGCGAATCGACGTTCCGACTGAAGCGAAAGTCGAACACGCGCGAGACCCAGACCCTTTTTAAAGGACAAAGTTCAAAGCTCCCGCGAGGCTTTGAAACGAATTCAAAGGCCGCGCCGGATCTTTCGGATGGCTTTTATCAGGCATTGAAATCCGACGCTACTGTCCGCCGATATTTAATCTTGCCGTGATATTCAACGACATGTCCGTCGATCTCGCGATCTTTAGTCTTATTTCTCTGGGGTCAATAGCAACGAAGGTTTTGCTTGGCCGTCAACGTGCGCAAGGTTGCGCAGGCCCCGCTTCAAGTAGTCATTGACGATGACACCGTCAAACGCTCTCCAGTCTGGGAATTTCATACGATTAATGCGGCCCTTTGTATTAGACTCCAAAGGTTTTTTTTTAATCTCCAAGATTACGAACGAAAACTCACATGCGCGAGCGTTTGCATGCAACGTTAATATCTGTCGAATGTACCGAAGGAAAAGCTTTTATGATGACGATGTTTTGATTCGAAATGTACGAAGCGTGGATAATCTTTATAAGGCTTACGTAGGCTCGTTCGTTTGATGCTGGAACTGCGATGCTATAAACATCACCATTTTACACGTCATCATAAAATGCAATTTATCAAAAGTTGATTACTTGACCTTGTTAATAATAATATCGATAACGCCGAAGAATGATGAAAAGACGTTTATTTTTGTGCGAAGAAAAGTCCCTTATCTCTTAGCAAGTCGACAACTGTGATGATTCCGCATTGCACAAGTATTTCGAACTTTAAGTCGGCGTGAATAACAGGCGAAGTGACACTGCAAACGCAGTCGCTCGTATTTTTAAATAAAAACAAGGTTCGCGCATCACTGAATGAGTAATTATTTGTATAAAGAACAATAAAGGAAACGGCCGGGTCGCGTACGGCGTTGCTCATGTAACCGTTTCCTCATAAATTTCTGGCTTAACAGTCGTGCACGCGCAAGAAAAATGCATTATTCGGCTCGCGGTAATTAGCAGCCGTGACTTTCTTTGCTTTCACTTTTTAAGCAACGTTCCGATTTATTCGCCTTTCATTGACAAAAGTCGAATGAAAAGTCGTGCCGAAGGATGCGTTTCGGATGGATGAAAATTTCGCGGAAAAATTTGCGCGGCGTCTTTTGAGCGAGCGATGCCGTCGTCGGCGGCGAATGGCGGATTCGCAGAAGGAGGGGACAAAGTGACAACTCTTTTTTCTCGGTCGCGATGTTCCAATAATGCGTAATGACTTTACGCCAGCGCTCGCGCGCCAAGAGTCTTGGGTGCAAAGTGAACACAAGTGCGGGACCGCAGGGTTTAATTGACGTTGATGAGGGGGGCGCTCGTATTGGCCCGGAATTCAATGCTGAGATGGTGTTCCATGCTCTTGCATCAAGACGCCGCGTTTACGAGAAACTAGACGCTGAAGCGCGGGGCCTTCAATAAAACTGGAAAGTATATATTATGGTGGAATTCTTCTTTATGTTCATTTAGCGAAAAGATAAGACATTGACTTCTAAGTATAGGAATATTTGCAGTAAGGTGCACGTGTAAAATTGAAAATCAGATATCTGTATTAGCTGATGCTCTCACAAAATCTACAAATTGAAATCATTACTAAAAATGGATTTAAATTATTTAATTTCAATGTGATATTTACGAGGTATTTTTGTTACACTGTCCAAATAGTTTGACTTACACTACCAAACTTTAATTGATTGAAGACCGAGAATAAAAACTGCAAC
Organism: Aradophagus sp. ZL-2020; assembly: GCA_022817685.1. Lineage (NCBI taxonomy): Eukaryota > Metazoa > Arthropoda > Insecta > Hymenoptera > Scelionidae > Aradophagus > Aradophagus sp. ZL-2020. Next base: position 30,093 of record JABFOV010000019.1, on the reverse strand, counting down.
TGCAACTAACAATCGGTAATAAAAATCTAAATTAAAAGATCGCCAATCATAACGTTGTAATAATAACGTTTACTAATTCGATGGTGAATCATCGTTTCGCGAGCTAAAACTCTTCACTTAACAATACGAATCAAAGCCATTTGGTTTAACAATCAACAATTTTAATTCAACGCGTGTACAATAGCACTCTTAAGCCTATACGTTTGTCGTTTGAAATAGAAAAAGTTAAATGACTTTCAAGGATTGCACCGCTCAAAGCAAATTTGCTGGCAGTCTTGAATCGACGAGGAGACTATTCGAGTGTCTTGTAATTCGACAATTCTCAAACGTATCAAATATCGAGGCGGTATTTTGTTTCTGTACTCAATGTTCCCAAAACCGCGCGCAGAAGAATGTTGCAGTTTATCATTGAAGATGACTCGAACGACATTCCGCAAGGCCGTTGTTACTGAAGTCTTCTATAGATATTTATCAAGCGAGACTTTTGTATGATCTCGCATAGTCAACGAATAAAAGCGTACTGACTGCGTTAGTAATCCAGTTATAAGCGTTCCATTTTGCAACTAGCCGTGCGCCATGAATTGCAGCTGCAAAATACTTCTATTAAGATAGCGCCGTTGATAAGAAGAGCGTCGTTGGAAAACTCAACGAACGAACAATGACGTATATGAAATTAGATATGTAAGCGCAGTGAAAAGTTTCCTATCTCGATACACAACCGTCTCATTCAATAAATTCTATTTGGTAATCAAGACGTTCGAAATTTGAAATAAGTTGAAGATCATTCGTTATATTTGAAGAATTATATGCCAATAAAATAATCAACTTTTTTGGGATGGTGTTGATGTAATTTTATATATTTATCCATTACATACATTAAATAGTTGTTTTTATTTAAATTCACTATTTACATATATCAGATCAACAGTCTATTTCTTAGAATGTAAAAGAATTATTTTATTGACTTATATGTCCATGAATTCATTAACTATTTCTTAGAATATACAAACATACTTCTACAAAGTTATTAATCTTAACTCGATCATTTCCTTCTATATCCACAGCAAATAACAGTTCAATTACCAAAGTAGAAGTCATTTCGATATGGAAATTTGACGAAATAAAGAACGACCGAAGTTAATATCTGAAGCATTCATGTAGTCAAACCGCAATTTCACAATAACACATGAGCCATTATAGAGCCGGGTAAAAGTAAATCGCAGGGATGGGAATGGTAGGTTGCGTGTCACAGGAGCCTCCCTTGATGAAAGGACACGAGAAAATGTGCAGCGTATTTCGCGTACCTTCGTACGTTCGGCGTTCCTGAAACTCTCCCTTCCCCTGTTCCCAGTCCCATTCAGGCATAATAACTAAGCAGTTTCCCAGCGTGTTTTCAATGGACGAAGATTGCATGTTACGAGACCTCGAGCTGGTCCTTCTCGACCTCCTCCACTACGATGCCAACCTTACCTGCTCTTTGCTTCTCTTCTCTCCTATTCATTTCGCTGCCTGTCGTTCGTTTCGTTTCGTTCGTTCGTCTATCCACGCATCCATCACGACACTCACAATGTCAATTTTCCTGCTTGAGCGATTAATTTTTCATTTAAGTAAATGATTGAATGAATGTCATGGAGAACTTGTACTGACATGTTAAATGGAATTCAGGTCAAAATAATCATTAATTGTGACAGAAGCTGGGAGCTAGAGATATAATTAATTTGGGTAAATTGTTGAAAAGACGGGAAATCAATCAAATCAATATTTTAAGTATAAAGCTATTTCAATTGAAGAATAATTTTGTTTAGGATTGGCCGCGCTGTAATGATGTATTACCGGATAAATATTTTAACCATGATGAAATTCTGAATGAAAAATTATTATACCGTAAATTCTAAAGTATAACAAGAAAATTTTCTGAAAAAAGGAGATTATGTGAGTTCAATGATAAATTTTTGTCGTCAGCTTTTTGTGTCGAAGAATCTGATTACTTTTTACGACGTTATTTTACTAGCGGAGATTGCTCGACTTACGGTACATTCGTTGCTTTAACAGCAAAAACCATATTGAATATTCACACGAGAGGATAGAAATGATGAAACGAACAAGAATAAATACTCGTTACTCAAATCAAACTCAATAATTTGATTATGACACCACATAACGTTATTATTAAAATGCCTGTCATTACGTCGGACGAAATTCTACGAACGCATTTGCGGCGATCGGTCGTACGGGATTGTATCTAATATTCCCCTTTCGCATCTAAATCACACATTAGAGCTTTTGCATATTAGAAGGGAAAACGCTAAAGTGTCGCGTTCGACATTTTTTGTCCCGACAAATAACTGTTCTCTCGCCATCTTTCTCCGTCATTACTCCTTGCTCATTAACCAGTTGCAACTTTCACAAAAGAATAAAAAAAAAAAAAAAAAGAAAAAACCGCACACACATACAACCGTATCTAATTACAAAACGCTGACGAAGAATCGACGCAGACTGAAGCCCGACTCGGCGTTTCAGTCTACAAAAAAGCGCATCCAAATTCGAGATCGGTTTTGCGGACTCGCGGTATAACATTTGAAATCCCACCTTATTTCCGCCACATTCCTTCGCGTGGCCCTCATCGATCGTGTCATAACAAACGCAGAAAAAGAGGCGCATGCGGTCGCCTCTTTCGCGCTTCTTTGCGCCGCCGTGTGCCATCACCGGATGTCTACTTTCTTGTTACACCGAGCGGTGCGGCCAAGACTCCGATCGAACGAAAAAACCTAATTTCCCTGTGATGCAATTTTTTCATCGACGCAACTGCAAATGACACCGGGTTACAAATTACAAACGACGCCGTTGGTTCGGAAGAACGGCGGATTCGTAACAGTTGCATTTGTAAGGAGATGTATCCGCTGGTGCGGACGAAGGAAGACGAAGGAAGGCGGCTCGCTTGACCAAAAGTAGCAGCCGGCTGGGATGAAAACGGCCGAGACACGTCCCGGCAGAGGCGTCGCCGAGTCCAAACTAGGACCCGATCGACGGCAGTCGCCGGCCGTCTCGTTCTGACTCCCGTCGTCCCGGGGTGAACGTCCAGCCGGCGCTCACACTGGACGAACAAGTGAACTCGAGTCCCCGTTCTCGGTATCAGCGGAAAATAAGCCGTACACGACATCGTAGCTCACGCGAACTACACATTTTACCTCTCACCGATCGTCTTTATAGTCGCAACTCATACTTATGGTCGTTAAGTTTTTACCCTGCACGCCAAGGACAGTGCATCGCAACGCCTAATTATCTCTTGATTCAGTATAGATTGCGGCCGATGAATGAGAGGTATGAGAGTAAGATGTGGACAGTTGTTGGAATTGTCGTGCGATTTGCAGCGGGGCCTGAATACTGCCTCCGATCCACGTGCATTGCCTCAAACTTGTCAACGAGCATCGGCAAATATAATGTCGCTTGTTTCGATTGAATTCTTCAAATATGAGGGAAATGGAGATTAGATGGAAGAGGCAATAAGTGACTAAATTCAATTTGTTGTATCTTGAGTTTTGTTGCGTATATTTGGAATTTTAAATGTAAAAAAATTGTCTAAGATTCGAAAATGCAAAAGCTGTATCGAGTTTTTGATCGCTGATGTTGATCAGTCATTTTTAACCACAATTTTTTACCAGAGTTTAGTATTAAGTTTCTTCGGACGCGCATTACCGAAAAAAAAATTAAAATTGTTAAACAATTAAACATTCTTTATAGTTATCTCTTTTTTAAGCTCGCCACATTTTCAATAATGCTACCTTCTTTTACCAATTTTTTTTCAATTTCATTACGTGTATTCATTTCATTTTCAACACTGTATCCTCACAATCTCAGTTTCATATTGTTGCTTAACATTTCTACCGAATATTAAATTTCTCCAAAAACAAAAAAAATCCGTTGCACTGCTTTTAAAATGATTGCATAATAATTGGGTTCAATTGCGGTCTTTACTTTGTCCCTCGTGAATCAAATAACCATACTTTCCACAAAGTGGTTGCATTTGGAGGTCAAACGCGTTTCCTTGACTCGGGCGACCCTTCTGAAAAACAGTGCACTAGAGGGCGTGACTTGTAGGATAATTTGCAAGTCGCAAGGTGCATGTAAACGCCATGAAGTCGTCGTTGCGTGCGTCTGTAGGTTGCTGCAATGTCCCTGAGCGTCGCTTGTCTCAAGTTCAGTGCCACCTACAAACATACGCAGGATCGTCTCGAGTTGGTTTGGCCCCCACTACGCCAGGGCCCGTTAATGCCTCGCAAGTAATCCGTGCGTACCCCCACCGGCGACACAATGCAAAGGCCGGGTTCTTCATCGGGCTCAGGTAACACAGCCCCGTTCACCCCCTTTTACCTTGTCGACCCTCCGACTCATCCAGGCCGACATACAATGCTTCGGATTTTCTTGACTACTTGGATGCATCATTTTTTTTTCTCGTGCACTCGGCGTATCGTTTGGACGTACGCACACACTACGGGAGCCAAGGGCATAAATGGTGCCAGCTTTCAGAGCCAGATGTATTCACGGGCGCGGTCAACATAATAGATTCGGACGGTGCCGAAGAACCTCAGTGTGCATGACGATTTATCTTTGGCTTTGTAGATTTTTTCCGAAATATTTCTTATGTCGATCGAAATTTTTACTCGTCCGTCTCTTTCGGAGAAAACATCTAATTAATTATATTCTTTTTTCAATAAGTTGTTATAATTTTAGACCTTTGTGTTGTTGGATGATTGTTTTTGTGAATTATGAAATTTACGTTCTTGAAGTTTCCAACGTTTAATATTAAACGAAAATAAAATCTAATACACTTTTCTTCATACAAATAATAGTATTTTTTGATTGGATGATTTTACATGAAGGATCTAGAATATTTTAATGTTGGAGAATATAATTTTTTCATTTGTGATTACAATATACGTTGCTAAATTATATATGATCAATGTTCGTTTATTAATAAACGTTGAAAACTTTAACTTCATTGAAATTTTGTAATTTTAAATGTGAATATTTGGGGTACAGGCAAAATAAAGAAAATTTGAATCAACTTTCAGTTGAACTTTAAATAATTATATATAAAAAAAACATTTTCAGTTTCAAGTATATCGCAATAATTTAGTAATATTTTAATTGGCGTTGATATTTGAAACGCGAATATTATGATATTTTGTAAGAGAAAAATTGGTCGGGTGCAAAGACTGTTGTTCGTAAAAGAATAAGGATCTACGCTAAAGGCTTGAACGACCACCCATAAAGTGTCTTTTTGAGTTAGACTTCGTTGGTTAAGTCGGCCTATGTAACAAAATGTCACCTTAACAAGAAGGTTTAATATTACATGGTGGCAGTGTGTCTGTGGGAAAGGATGACACTACGCAGACGCGAAAGTGTTATAAAGTGAAGAATATGAAATGTGTAACAGACACTTATTTGCTTCGAATATAAACTTAATGTCTATTTAATAAATAAATTCATGATTAGAGGAGAAAATAATTAATTGGAAGATTACGAGTATTAACATTATGAAAATAGGTTGATAAATGAAATTTATTTGATACTCAAGCAAAATTACTATTTAAAAAAAAAAACATACAAAAAATCTTGTAATTTAATTTGCGAGAATTTCTTGTGCTATTCTTACCACGTAAAATAAATATAATAAATAAAATTCACTGTTTAAAAATTGAAAACTTGTATCATGTAATATGCACAGTTTCCTGATACAAATGTATCTTAAAACGATCACAATTTTTTGTATTTTAGCCTGTGAGATATTCGAATGGAAACGAAGTTCATGCAATTACCAAGTAAGATTATTTCGCACTTGGCAGAACAGAATCTCCGCGTGCTTGACAAAAAATTTCAAGGGCCATGTGCGTCAGTAAACCATGACATATGCGATCTAAATACTGTTTTTTATAATGTTGCTTCTTTTTTAAGATTAACAATACGATACCATGTACAATAAAGTAAATTCAAATACACTCTGTTTGTGCCATACCGTTGCCATACAATTAACTACACTTGTGAAAATAATTATATTTTACAACAAGATGTGTTTCAAGTCATTAAAAAAATAATAAAAATATCGAATGAAGCATGAGTGTTGAACTTCACTCAATGTTCTTTATTCTTCACGAAAACGTTATTTTCTAAACGGAATATTTGCACGTATAATTACATGTATCATCAACAAGTAGAATCAAGGTATAATTTCAATTACATTACCTTAACGCTCGCAACGTTTAATTATTAATGTGCTCTTCAATTTCCACCAATCAAAAAGAAGCTATCTGAACATTGCGATTACACGTCTTATGAGACGTTACCGATACTTAATATATTTTCGCGATAAACTTGGTCCGCAATGACCAATAGTTACGTGCATCGATATCGTTTTCGAGCTACTGAAGAAGCTAGTGGTATACCATAAATGAGGTTGAACGCGTAAATCAATCCAAGTCCCTCATCAAGATCCCGTTATGGGAAAAGAAATACTCGCTGACAGCAGTAAATTCTTCCCCACGGTTCCCTTTACGATTAATCTTCCCTGCACTTGTTCAGAGAACGCTGTTTAGTCTGAGATTTTTCTTTAATAATTACAAACTACAATGGTTATATAATTAATTGATAAAAACTTGGTGCATACGTACCATGGTAATTACGTTTTGAGTTCACAAGAATCGTAAATAAACAATGCCACGATCGTTGTGCAATTTGAACAGCGAATTTCAATTGTTTTCCGCGACGCGATTCATAAAAGATATTGAAATTTCTTATCGCGAGCGTTTTTGACAATTCATTCGATATTCACGCTGCGAATCACTTCGCATTATTCGAACGCTATTCATACAACATACGCGGCAATCGGAAGCGCATGATAAATTAACGATAATGAATTCTCGTTAGCATAAACTTGACGTCTTGTCAAAATATTTTCCTTCTACATTTTCAATTTTAATTAAATAATTTTAACTACGAGATTTAAATTAGTTTAAATTTATGTTTCGTTTTTAATAAATAAATAAGTTACTTTGAAAATTATTTGTCTGAATCAGTGAAACTTTAATAGGACCGACAATCATTGATTTGTATGTACGTACGAATAATCACTGAAAATAAGCCAGCTTTGTTATTTGATTACGCCCACTTTTTTAATATATTCTCCACTTGCTAAAGAAAAAAGCTAAAAGTGTTGGCAAAAAACATTTGCGATTCTTTCGCCGAACACATGGTTGTACCGCGTTAGAAGCGAAATGCCGCTTTTTTTCGCGTGCGTTGGATTTTCGATCAATGCAATCTACCGTGCGGTATCAGGGGGTATATTTTACTCCGAGCGAACAATGGCGTACGAATAGGACGTTCGTGTGTGCCGGTTCATAGAAAGGGCACATACGAACCACTTCAAGTCGGGTTCACGTACAATGCCGGCAAGCCAAACGTTTGTTGGTTCTCTCGTAGATGATCTTTTTCAGCTCGATTCGTGATGGAAGGGTCGAGATGCTGAGACCTGCTGACTGCCAAATGTCTTAAACCTTCAAATATAAGGCCGCCGGGAGAAAGGAATCGATACCCGATAAAAAATATTTGTACTGGCGTTGTGTGAACGTTTTGCATACGCGTTTTCAAAGATCCATCAAATGAAAAAGAAAAACGAAAAAAAAAAAAAACATCGAATAAGTATGAATCGAGGAGAAAGAATTATTCAACCAAAATAAGGAATAATTATTTGTTTACTTCGAAGCTTCGCTTATCTAACAGTCAGTGAAGTTAAGAGCGAGACGTGTAATTATGAAAAAGGATCGAGTAATCTGCAATACTATCTTCTCATAAATAACAAACAAACGCTGGACTCCTCCTGGATAAGAACATCTTCTCTTTTTCTTATACCTTCGAGTAGCGCACCCCCAGGTCTTCCTCGAATTACCTTCGAATTTCGTGAGCAGACATTCGAGTATATGAGGAGCAGGAAAACCGTTTAAGACAATGGTTTCTTACAGGTACCTGGGTAGTCTTTCAAATAGTAGCTCAATGAAAATAACTGACGTGCTCCATTTATCGTTTTCACCATGAGCAGTTTCGTATTGCGATATTCTTTAATTTTACCATAAACTGTTTCGACAATTTCAAGACCTTTGTCTTCAAGTATGATTAGCTTCAATTTGGACAGAAATGGATTCGCCGATGAAGAAACAAATTTGTTTTCTTCTTATTGTGTTATGGAAATTTCATTTCTTTTCATCGATTACTATGCGACCACGTGTATGTGAATAATTGTTTCGTACTTTGTGGAGCGCTTTGAGGCGAAATTCGGTCTGAATAGGTATAATAAGTTGAAAACGCGAAACGAATGTTTCATCTTCGCTCGTTAAGTAAATTGCACACCGTTTGCTCTTTCGTGGGACCTTGTTCAAGGTATCCATGACTCCTTTTCAAAGCAAGATGGGATGTAAGTGGCATTTTGAACTCGCACTTAGTGCTCGCAAATTGCAGCTCCTTCTCGAGCCAAGTGGTTGTCTAGCCACGCATTACGAGCATAAAAGGATGCAGTCAGTCAGAAAAGTCTGCAACCAACAACCCATCTCCTTTACCGTACTTCAAGGAAGAAAGGGCGCAACGGGTCTGTAAATATTAGGACAGGTATTTCGTCCAGGCGAATCCTCCACTGGATTATGTATTCTTAGGATCAATGAGGACATAATCTTAAGTCACTCGACGCAGATCACGAGGAACCGTGCTTTCGATTCTTTTCAGCTATTTAATTGACTAAAATCAAAATAAGTACCAGGACAACCAATAAAATTCTTATGTTCATTTTATCTCAAGTTTATTCATTGAAATACAACTACTTCAATAATTGATGAATCACTTTCCAATTAATTGTTTTCAGATCGAATTTTAATTTAATTAACTATTTCAGTTAATTATTCTTAAATGATTTTATTTCATTATGAAGATAATTTTAACGTTGTAAAATACTCGTTGTTAATTATTATAATTATTTGATTAAAAAACAAGCGTAATTCTGTTTATCGTTATATAATTAATAATCTCTTTTATATAGCAATAAAGTGCGTCGAATACTCATTACGTATTACACCAGCGTAATACACCAATGAACTTTCTCTGACAAATTTGATTCGGTGCCATTTCATCAATTCATTATGCTTAGTGCGAATGAAGCTATTACGTTAAAATGTCGATTCCCACATTTCGAGCACTTAAAGAGCCGATAACATTCTCCTGTATGAACTGCAAGATTTTTCAGCAAAGGCGCTGATCTTTCCCAAGGGTATGACGCAGTGCACAAGCACACCTACGCACCAATAGAAAGTTGTTCGATTTCCCACGATTGAAATATTCTACAGATCTCCGCAGAGATCATCAATCCCGCAACTGCGCACCTGACTGCCGAGTCTCTCAAAACACCTTTGCTTTCGACACCAGATTACATTGAATCGTGGCAGAAATATCGCTTATCGCTATTCGTTTTATAGAAATCGTGCGAAGTGCAATTCAATAAAGATAATTAAGTATATTCAATAACCACTTGCGAGTGATTTGAATCGAAATAATTATTAATTTGCTAACTATTTATTTTAACGTAAAAGTGACCGTTCTCATCATCTTTTACTCATTAAAGTAATGTCATTTCATAAAAAAGCATGTACTATTTATAGAGAAGATCATTGTTACTGCTTTAATTATGGGAAAAAAAACAAAAACTCTTTCGAAGTACAAAAGAATGAATTTTTATGACAAAAACATCGCGAGCCTTTAACACAAAAGATTATCGTATTAACTTTCCGAGATGCTTATCACACCGAGCAAGCTTATTATTCCAAATAAGATTTTCGTGAATCCGCGTGAAAAGTGTAAGTGATTTTGCATTACGAGTCTCTTCTCATTTCGTTGGTAGCGTGTGAACAGACAAATGCTTGGAAATAATTATTAATTCCATTTATGTTGGTACAACTCGACAGTGGAACCTCGGCAGAGATAAAGAAGTCCCAGATCGTAATCGAAATCACACGAATAATTTTTCCAAAACACCAGGTGTAGTTACACTGTATGAATATCTAATGCAGCAGAAAACCCGGAAGCGTGACCTCTTCTTACAGACGCGTCCTGTTTTAAGGATCTAGTGTTCTTACACTTACGCGCCCTCTTCTTTCTTACACCCGGGATCCCATAGTCGTCTCACACGGCAGCTGGACGGATGTACGCGAGCTCGTTCTTTGAGCTACCGGTGTTTTACGAAAATTTATACTACGAGCCCTTTACCCCGCCCTGATCGTGTAACCCTGGAGAGAACCGATTCCCAGACAGCGAAATAGTATTTACTTCCGTGTCGGAGGTCATCCAAATCTCAAGTGGCGGGGCAGAAAACGTAAGGATGGTTGCTTGGCGTCGGCCATTCTTTTCGGAGTGTCACGTTTCTCATTTCGGGCGTTCATAAATTTGTCAGTAACGCAATCCGCACGACACAACTTGGAGACAATAAGCTGCCCTAATGCGTTTATCATCTGTATCGAATTATCGAAAGAAAAGCTGAAAAAAGAGCGCTTTTTGAAAGTCACGTGTGTCTCAAATGGTTCAGATAAATCTTCGAACGTAACTACCACCACTCGAACAAGACAATTACTTTTCGAGATCTTTCTCCTTAGACTTCTTTCTTTTCCTTATGTTTCGTATAACGCACAAATAAAAGGAAAAGTATAGAGTTTCATTTTTTAAGTAACAATCTTGTCTGCATTGGTTCTCGAAAGATCGTGGAAAGACGATTTAAAGAAAGCAAAACAAGAAACTGTATTAATATTAATGCAAAAAGAAGAGTGATTAATAATCATTAGGTTTTAGATTTATTTTTATATATACGTCAAACCGATTACAAACGCAAAACCAAGCGATATTAACTGTCAAAGTTGGCGAGATTTACGAGTATAGAAAGTTGGCTCGCGCAAACAAAGATTAACGATTTTAGGTTATGCCACGTACAAACTCGCTCACCAGCTATAAGTGATGTTACATTTGGATTGAAATTTCGTCTACATGGAAAATTAGTGTGTTCTCATATCTTACTGAGGTGGCAAATTTGAAATATCGATGCCGATATTCACACCTGAGGGAACAGGTCCTAGAGTTGTGCTCGCAGATCGTCATACATTTGGACCCAAATAACCACTGTACGGTGCAAAACACATTCACACGCCACACTAATAATAGAGTAAACTTGTGTTGTTCTCAGCGTTCCCATCGTTGCGTTTCATTCGCCGCTTTACCTGAATCCTCGGCGCTTCATCCCACGCCGGCGATGAACAGGTGACGAGCCAGATTCACCCAGCGTGGGTCGCTCGCTTTTGTGCCCGAAACACTCGAGCCGCTTCGTTAATTTATCCGCAAAGTTGACCCAGGTCGCGGGCAATCGGTCAGTTACCGCACGAATCCAACTCGATTAAGATACGTCTTTTGGATAAGCGCCCGGCAGTTTGCCAGTTTGGCTGTTAAAATAATTCATTACGACAGAAACGAAGATTCGATAACACTCCATTAATCAACTCATTCCACAGCCGCCAGGCACTCACTTATCTCCGACAATTTCCAAAGGGCTTATTATCGAATTAAGCAAGTGAGTGGGTGTGTTTATTGAGACGCGGTTTCAACTCTCGGCGTGAAAAATTTCAGCTTGACGTTGCAATTATTTATCGCTGCATTCTGTACATTGGGAAACAGACATTTCAAGTTCATAGAGAAAATTCAGATCTAAGAATATTTTTATACGTTTAAATTAATACTGTTTAAATTTTTATACACATATTACTTTGTTTTTAATCAAAGAAACTCTCGTTTGAAAATCGGCTGGAAGTAAATGGATTTACAATTTCTACATATTATAGAACCAGCAAACAATTTGATTTCCGTCGTAATTTAGCATCTTAATGTATCCTGAAGCTCGGTCACAACAGAAACGGAAAATCAAACGGAGGCACGAGAACACCCTGTTTATGCAAAAATGCAAATGCGACGATTTCCTTTACTCATTCACGCACATAGGAGAATCCCCGAAGTGATAACGCAAGCACAAAACACGGCGACCGACGTAGGCGGACCCGTTGAATAATATCTAAACAAATTGCAAACACCATGTCCCGGTCGACTTTTTTTCTGTTCCTTTCTGTATTAATTAGATATCGAGCGACGTATGACTAATGGCCCCCGGAACATAATGCTAATGACTTACTTCCAGCGCTTTCTCCCGTTACTTTGTCGTTTCCTTGTTTTGCGAATTCAGAGAAATGCCTATTGCGATTGCAACTGATGTTACTCTGTTTCATAGTTGTTTTAATAGTTTTCACAACAATTACGCCCGCGATGCTATTTCGGTAAACTAATATTGGTAAACTTTTTTTTTCAATTTTGCAAAGATTATCACGCGAGATGAATATTTTTTCTTCATCGAGCTTCTGAAGTTAAAAGAATCGGTAAAAGAAACAAGTCGAAAATGGACCATAGTCAGTGGCAAATGAACTACAGGTGCGAAGAAAAGCGGTGGATAATTCCGGCAGCTCTCGGTGCCGCGTCTCCGTTATCCAAGTGAGATGTACAAAGAGAAGTCAGAGAACGGCCACATTATTTTGCGCTCCGCCAAGCGAGACCATAAACGTAGCACGTTTTGTCTTCGAGACCTACGGCGACACGACCAAGACCGCTGTAAAACAGCTGAAATTTTTCGCGATATCGTTCGCCGCGCAACGTTTCTTTTTTTTTTCGCGCGACTTTTTTGCCACGCTCGAAGTGTAAAACAATTAACGAATTTTTCCAGCCGCGAGAAATGCCACGAACAATTATCTTTATGACGCACGATTACGAATTATATAAAAGTGAACTGACGTTCTCGGAAAAACGCGGAGCCTTGGACGTTCGCCGGAGTGATAAAACGTACACTTTATATGGACCTGCGATTTGCCTTCTAGCGCACTTGCGTTTTTTCCAAAGTATCGGCCGCCATATTCGGGGACGTTAATTGTATCGCAGCGAGCGGCAAATTTGAAGGGCAATTCCTTATTTTGTGATAAAACTGGATTAATTGTTGAGCGAAAGGCGGGCGGCCGAATAAGCAAACGAACGGCTCGGCGCGGGAAGAGAAAAATAAAAGGGAAAGAAAACAATTAAATTTATTGGCGCGCAGTTGCCGAGGGGGACGGCTGAAAAGTTGAAAGACGACCGCTACCTACTTACATTAGTTTGTACAAGGCCTGAAATGTAAATATGAAAGGGATGAGAACTAGAAGGTTAGAGACCAATTTCTTGCTTTTCCATACGCGACTCTTGTTTCTTTTTACGGCCGCGCGTGCGTGTGTGCGTGCGTCGATGAGTGTCCCAGCACTCCTGTACACAGATCTTGCGTGCAGGCCTCGTGTGGGAAGCGAACCGAGCAACAGGCTGTCGCTACAGGCAGTATGTGAAACTCGTCCCGAACGAGAATATTTTAAAGCCATACTGGAGAATTCCGTCCTCGCAGCTCATCGGCGCGATTAATTAATTAATCCGCCAGCATCCGCTGCCTCTTAATCGCCCGTTCAACGTCGATGATAACTTTTTCGGATGAACTTAATACCCGGACGGACTCGTATTTTTCTCGGCTCTCGATTATCGTCGCGGTCGTCTCGAAACTTTCGAACCAAAGAATACGTCGTGTCAGAATTTCACGCGAATCTTTATATATTTATCAATGGTGATGCGCTTGAAATTTCGCCACGGAAGCGTTGGCCGGGTACCAAGCATAAATCATTTCGAGTTTAACGAGCCATTACGCGTATCGTAAAGCGCCTCGTAAAGTCATGTTTTGGCTATAAAATTGTCCCAACGGTGAACGGGCCACGAGCAGTTCCGTTTGGGCCGCGCGCTTTTGCGCCCGGAGATTTTCCGGTCGACTCCAAATAAAATATCCTTCTCGACACATGTTCGGGCGCCTCCCATTCCCTCGTGGAACACATGCGCGTGCAACTCCGCTTTCAAAGCCCGTCGCTTCTTCCCACGTCCCGAAGGCTCCTGGAAACGCGGCAGAGGCCACCGTCGACCAGCCGATGCCGAAGCCGGCGCGCAGATCGAGTTCCTGTGGCGTCGTTTCTTCAGGAGCCGGAGCTTCGAAAACCGGCGGAGGATGCGTGCGGATAATTACGATCGTGCAAAAGGAATCGCGATGGATTTTGCGGGACGGGGAGCGCGATCGGAGCGGGACGAAACGAGGGCTTCGTATTCCAGGTAACAGGGGCGAAAACGAGACGGCGCATCAATGCGGCGGAAGTACCGACGCGTCTCGAACTCATCGAGCTACGCCCATTTTCGTTCTTAAACGGAAACGATATCTTCAGGATGCAGCCCGCTAACGGAATATTGCGATTGTACGAAAAGCGTACAAGTTTCTACTACGCTGGATTACGCGCTTTCTCCGTGTTTTAGTTGTTGTTGATGGAAAGGTTAATTGTAGAAAAGGAAAATAAATAATCCGAAGATATTTACTAAGAGAAGTTCGCAGTTGTGAGAACAGAATAGTTGTTTGCGTTAGCGATACACTTCATCCCGGATACAGGTAAATAGAAGCCGAGAAAAAAAAGATTTGTAATGAAAAATAACTTGCAGAATTCTGCACTCTACTGATAAAGTTGGTATAATTTGCCGTTAACCTTTTTCTCAGGATACGATTAATCATGATAAATTAAAGGACAAATAATTTCTCGTCCTACGTACCTTGTCAAGTTCGAAAAGAGGTATCAATTAAAATGTTCCAAATTGAATAGCAACTGGTGAGAACAAACTCGGAAATATCAACTTGCACGGCATTTGATAAATCATTCCGGGTCCATTGTGCATCTGATAAAAAACGCCGAACAATGTAACCTTAAGAGCAACAAAAACGGCGCATTGTCATTGTACAAGTGGCAGAATGAAATTATAATTTCATTTTCAGCAAAATTCGCCTTTATAATGGCGCGACTAGAAGAAAGCCGATTTTCTCGTGAACTCTGACTAAGCTCCGACAAAAGATAAAGAATACCCGGCTAGCGTTTCGACTTCGGAATCAAAAACTTGTTGAACCTCAAAACTTTTGACGCGTTATTTCGTTTCTCTGTCTTCTTCGCCTTCTTCGTTTTTTGTCCTTTATGTCGTTCGAATCCTTTTCAAAATCAGCGGTGCATTTGGAAACGTGCGACCAGTGTGCTGAACAAAAATTCGAAATGCCTGCCGACACGGACCCTTCATTGTTATGCATCTGCTGCATAAAGTTACTACACAACCTACGCACACTCCCGGCATAACCAATGAACTAGGTACGCGTTACAAGACGAATTATAACCATCAACTCGGTGATAACAGCAGTTTATCTTGCCGACGTCGTTGCTCGAAATATCAATGTTACTTTTGATTTCTGAGAAGAAATTTTTACACAACAGAACGCAGAAAAGGAACACTCGCAGTTTCGTTCGACGCAATAACGAGAGGTGTTAAACAGCGCATGAAATCAGTTCCTACGTAACTTGATTATCTGAGAATTTCGGGATAACCGGATACGTTTTAATTAACGCAGCGTCTCAACAACCACTTCGATGGTTCTTAAAATCTGCGGGCCTAAACATGAACGAAAAGGTCGTTGGCGAATATAAAGTTACCGAAAAATCTGCTGGTACCGCATCTCATTTTGGTCAAATTAAATTTGCCCGGTCAGCAACGCATACGCAAAAATATTGCTGGATACAAAAATCATTGCATTTTTTGTCGAGTGCATTTCTTCATGAACCAAGAATATTTCTTCAACCTGTATTTACTCCGTTAACTAACGTACCGTTTGGCGAATAACTCTTTTCAGCTGCCGTTAAAGAGTAAAAATTAATTTCCATTCACGTGGTCGTCCTTCGCATAGTTCTCATAAGCGACTGTTACCATTGATAATTGTAACTTTAATTCAATGTACCTGAGTCGCCGAGATAAGTGAACAATGAAATTCGCCTATTGCGTTCAGTTTCCGACAAAACACTTGTCACTTAATTAGCCAGCAAATCTTTCGCAAGCAGTCTCGCAATTCGCGTCGCCATCATTCACTTGACTCTTCTAATAAACCATTCTAAAAAAAAAGTCTTTAAAAATCGCTTCGTTGCGCTAAAGAACGTGTAATTCGATTTGACATCATTTTGCTCGTTTTGTTTTTCAGTGTCTTCTTATTTAACATTTCTTTTCTGCCCGCAACTTCTGTTACGTGCGCGGCTTTTAAAACCCGTGATATCTTCATTTTACTTTTGCAGAAACACGACGCGGAGTTTCAGTTTTATCGGTGTGCGAATCACCTGAGGAATTCTCCCTGTCTTGCGCATTTAATATTCCGCGGAGGAATTATGCGCGGCGTTTCAAACTGCTTGGACATACAATTTATGTCTTCAGTTGAGCTAACACGTATTATTAATAACCGTTCAACCATTAAGTCGTAAGTTACTTTTACTCAGTCCCTTCGTTTTTTTCAGAAACCCTCCGAACAACATACCATCCGCAGCATCTTACTTAAATTTCATCTCTTATAATTATTTTACAATTATGCTCATAATAAAATATCTACTCGTTGAACCGATTCTTAATCTTTTATGCATTTTATGCAAACGATCAGGACAATTGCATGCATTAATAATATTAATAAATCATGCAGCTTGAGTAACGTTAGGTAAACGATACGTGAAGTAAAAAAGCGTCGATCGTAATTCGCGCGATAGTATCGGACGTTCAATTCACGGACTCTTAGCTTTGCTGCACCTTGCGTAAACACCGAAGTAAACAACGGCTGAAAATTAATGTTCCACGTGCTAAGGGCAATTAGCTCATACCCGATTGCAAACAATCACAGGTAAAATTGTGTTTAGCGCGTCACTTTGCGAGGCTTTCTCTTCTACGTGCTTGCTTCATTCGTCTGCGAAAAAAAATCACGTACATGTTGGGGAATTCGGGAAAATTTATTAAACCTCCCGCAAAAGTTCACATAAAAAAAATACAGGATAACTGAAGAACGCAAACTCGTAAACTTTATAGTGATCGATAAGACAAAGGCGTGATTCAAGGGTCGCATTGTCACGCAATTACCGTAAGGCACCATCAAAGAATTAAGTTGTTTGTACACGTAATAAAGCGCACAATACGAATCAAACGGCGCTGCTTCACTGCTCCCAAAGACGCAGAGGTTGCGAAAAGGTGAAATTCGAGCAACTCGATTTATTCATTACACCGACTAACAACCTCTGGGATCGATGTAATTACTCGGCAATTACTTTTATTTATGTTTCCCGATAAGTGCTGGATCCGTACAAATATTACACGCCGGGCGTGCGCCAATGCATACACGCGAAATATCCGTCCATTACGTCCGGTCTACTTGCGGCACGAACCAAGTGAAAGTTAGCCATCCTTTCGCGAGATCTTTTTAGATCATTGGAGATCCGGCGTCTGATCCCGGGAGATTCGATCGGGGCGATGCAAATTTGCTTTGCAAGTGTCGCGCGTTCCTGCACGGAGGATGTGTTAAATCAAGCGGAAAGGTTGTTAATGACTGGCTGGAAAAGGTGATTTGATGCAAGAGGAAATATTCTTCCTTTGGTCGTGGACATTCCTGCGCAACTTTAGTGCAATCGAAGAAAAATACTGTTAGCAAAAATTATCGTGGATAATAGTTCGAAACGACGGCGTGGAATTTTAATTTTCATTCGCGTTCCTGGCGATGCCACCAGCAAGCGCACGGTCTTCTTCGCGTTATTGCAGCGAGACATTTCTTTTCATTTTCTGTTTTTCCTTCTTCTTTTTGTCCTCTCGCTAGAAATGTCGTTTGTTCGCCGAGCGTCGTATTTCGCTACCGTAGTTCTTGCGATTACACGGTACTTTAAAAATAATTTTCCTTCCTCTTTTGTAACAATCAGCTGGTCTTACGGCTGCTTGGAAATACCCCGGGAACGTGGCCGAGCGGGTCCCCGGACATTAACCAAGCGCGTTATGTTGCTCCCGACTGTGTTTTAATTGCCGTGTATAATCTCGTCACGTTGCCTGAAGTGTCGCTTAAAATTGTGAGGGACATCAAGTACTTCGTGTAATGACGAATTCTTATGGCAAGCGATAAACATTCCTTTCGTCGTCGGACAATTGTGTTGATTAAGAAAGAGAAATGGCAGTGCAATTATTTTTCATAGTTAAACTTTACTATTTTGAAATTACTTCTTACGTAATTTGATCGATAGATGTAATAAAATTATATATAATATGTAATGAATCGTAATTATGCACTGATGCTCAATGAGTCGACTTGAATATATAAAAATCAAAGTTGGCCGTAAAATTATTTTTAAAATTCAAGTAATCGTCAAAAAGTGTTACCCAGTATAAGTAATTTACGTGGAAAATTTCAAAATGACTTTGGGAATAAATAGCCATTAAATTAAAATTTTTACAACAACAACAACAAAAATAGATTGGACCATAAATTTGTAGATAATAACTTTTATGGTTTTGCAAGCACTTCATCATGTAATTATATTTAGATAGATTTAACACACAATTCCGGAGTAGGCATGAAATAAAGCAGCGTTCGTTACACTCGTGCTTTGCTTTTACTACGCAAAAAGAGTTTTACAAAGCAAGAAGTTCTTTGGCCCGAAGTTTACGTAACGACATCCTCTCTTGCAATATCTGCTCGCCTCGAGTCAGGTGAATTACTTAGCAATACGAGTTCACGCCTCCGATTTTTGATTGTTCGACTGTTTCTTACCCCGTTTTCCCGGCCCGTACCGGAAAGTACATTAAGCAAATAAATTCGATACGTCATTCGATACACCACATAGTGTTGTGTAATACGTTATTCTTGTGTTAAAAAAAGTGACTCGGTTTCCTATATTTACACAATTGTTGAATGTACGATAAAACGATTTTCAACTTTATTTTATTTTTGGAAATTCAGTATAATATACCTTTAATTACAATATATTATTTAATAAATTAGTCAATTAAGTTCTAATAATAATTACTTCAAATAATGAAAAAAAGTTCTGAAAATACTTGAGAGTAAACAAAATTATAAGTGATATTATAAACAGTTAATAGTTAGATTTGAACAATTTAATCAGTTTACAATCAGTATACTCTCCATAATATCCTTTTTTGACTTTATACTTCCTTTATCCTTTTTTCACATTCTTTGTATTGTTCATCGAAAAATCGAAGTACATTTATTATCCATTTTTAAGTTAACATTCGATCGACAGATAATGCATATGCAAGGTGTGATGTTAAATAATGTTATGTTCCAGACAAAGATGAATGCGAAAATAAATATAATCGCTATCAGATTACAAGATTAGATTACTTTGGAAAGTATAGAATATTCGCGATTTTTTCGAAATTAGAAAACAATGAGTTATTATGCTGATAACGCGCGATCGTGTGATCAATTTCTCTTTAATGCGAAGTGGCAGATCAGATATATTATATTTATGTAATTCATACGTTGTAAGTTGGTTGAAATAAAAAATATAAAAATCAAATAAATGATATGTGTGATACGCTTTTTCAATCAAAAATTTGTTTCTGCAAAATCAACATGTGATGTCTAAATTTTTGCTTCGTATAAAAAAAAATGAATATCTGTGATTGTATGATAAAAAGTGATAATAATAAATATGATAGTGATATTTCTAGTTGTTTTTCTCGAATGTTTCTCTCATACAACAGTACCGTATTCATTCGAAGCAATAGGTTTTATCTTTTGAGTAACTGATCTCAAACATTCATCTCGCATTAATTAACTTATAACCGCAACAGCATGCTTCTTCTCTGATTTCAACTTCTTTCAAGAAGTAAACTTACGCTCGATGTTCGTAGAATGTGTGTAAATTTCAAGTTGATTTTGTCACCGTCATAACAGAAATTAATTAAAGCTGAATGTTATAAATTTTCAGACAAATTAAGAGAACAGTTACTGAAGTGAACACACCTGACATTAATAAATAATTACAACTCCGAACCAATCGTAAAAATAGTATCCTTTTTGATTTCTTTCTGTATCCATTTCACGTGCGGATGCAAATTAGTGGTTAAAATCATGTTGCAATCATTTTTATAACATGGCAAATAATGTAGGCGTGCGGCCAGGTGTTCCGCGAAGGCATTGTACCGCGTCAAGATTCTAAGTGGACAACACTTCGACAGATTAATATTAATCGTATGCACGAAGATCAATCCGTTTATGATCATGCGTCACACATTCTTCCACGTACTTTCTTGCACGGCGTAAAAATAAAAGAAACAAATAAAGCTTGTTGAACAAAGGTTGCGCTGATATTCTTGAGTTTATCGGCTTGTCATTTAAATCGTTATTCAGATGCCGTACTTAAAGTAAATTCATAACAAGTAACGATTGCTAATTAATTAACTTAGATGATCAAAAGAAAATATTGAATGATGCATGTGCAGCGACATCTCGTATGTTCAATTTGTTTTAAAATAATATTAAAATAAATTAACTCCTCGTAGGGTTTTTTAGAGTTTATTTTGTGTTTCGAAAATCAAAGTTTACATTTTATTGATTAATTCGTTCATGCTGCCACTACCAAAGTATTTAACGACATTTCATGAACTTTTTTTGCCATTCTTTTTTATCATATTTGCGTGGTAAACAATTACTTTCATTTAAAGTTTTGGAAAGAGTATTTAGCTCATTGCTGTTGCTATATTGTTGAATACAGAAGTGAAACAATTTACGTAATGAGAAAATGTTCTTTTTTGTTTCAGGTAAGAGTCAAAAATTGGCGAAATTTACGAGTGGGATTCATGCGAATAATGACTCTCCAGGTAATACAACTGAGAGTAAGGCAAATTTCTCACGTTATTTCTTCTGATACATTTTCCCAAGAAGCAACGACCTTCGTACATGCAAGTGCTATTCAAATTTTATGAAATGCGCATTCTTAACGCAATTTTCTTTATTCTACTATAATTATAAAGAAATCATATACTTTGTTCCTTCAATTTCGGCAGGTCGCGAGATTAAAATTAAAAATATATATTAAAAAAAGAATAAAAAAAAAAAAAAAAAACAGATTTTGGATTGGTAAAGAATAATTCTATGGGCTTATTCGACGGAACATTGAACTTGACTTGCAATGTGTTATGACGAAAAGCGAACACATAAATTAAGCCGGGTACCTTATAAAGTAGTTGTGTAATTCATTTTTAGCACCGAGTAAAAGTTTAATAAACTGGATATTTACATAGAAGGACAATTCACGATTCACGATTAAAATTGAGTTGGTTAGAAATAAGTTAAAATTTTAATCATTTGAAAATTATATCATCAAAAGCTACCTCAAAAGTATTTCAAAATGAAACGTTTGCTTTTGCAAAGGTATGAATCATATTATTTGCACAACATCCTTTGTTTTTTTAAGGTGAAACAAATGTTAGTAACAGACCTTGGAGGACATTAAACAGCTTTTTGATTTAAATTTATACGACAATGAAAGAAATTTTATACAACGCAGGAAGTTTGCAACGTTGAAAATTTAACAGATTTAGTCACATTAATTTTATAAAGAAAGTGACAAGACTCTTTTTTCGTTCTTTCATTCAGTTTTAAACAATTCATTGAAAAAAAGCAACAGCAATTTTCGAAATGTACATTCACGAAACTTTCCATTTCACAGTGTACAATTATAAACCATTGAACAGAATAAGATTACCAACGTTTAGATAGAAGCGTAAGCTACATTCTTTCAGTGATTCTCATAATTGTATTACTCATTAAATTAATTATGATGACCACACGTGTTATATCCATTTCTTTCATTTCGAGTTACACTGACTGAAAGAGCTGAGTCGACGTAGTCGAACAAAACAGTTTCCTATGCTGATTGGTCTTATATCACGTGCTTTCAACGTCGGAATAAATATCTAATTTCGTCACGCCTTGAGTATCGAAGCTCGTATTACGCCACGTTGAATGTCTATTGTTTTATTTCCTATTCCCTGAGTGGACATCTCTCTTATCGTTGCTTCCGATCTCCCACCAAAAAACGGAAGAGAATGCCTGAGATAAAAGAAAGGGACGGGGATCTTCCGCGTTGTCACGTATCATCATTATTACACAAGTTCAAAAGAAAGTATTCTATTTTTAATGATCACCAACGCCGCATAGTTAAAGGTCAAAACTACAATCACTACGAAATATCATACGATAATTCATTCATGTTTAAATCGACAACTTAACACTCGATATTAATTGGATCCCACCCACTTGAAAAAAAAGGGAATGAAATTGGACGGAAGTACGCACGTAAAATCACGAGGAGCGAAGGGGTTCGCGTTATCTTATACGCCCACTTAAAAAGTAGTTCCACTTACTGTACTTATCCTTCAGAATAGTGAGGGTGTGGAGGACACCAGATGGTGCAGGGGTTTTAATAGGTTCTTGGTTTTAAGGATAGACTTAGAAAGTCAGGCAAAAAAGATGATATTAGCTACCCAAAAGAAAGTCCAGCCCTCATAAGGAAACCTTCGAAATGGCCAAAATGACACTTTTTTCCTACTTTGTTTTTTTTTCCTCTTTTTGTTTTTCGTATGAACGAAATAATTTTACTTTATTCTAATGTAATTTTTCTTCATTACTTTCTTCTTTTAAGAATGACCTTCAAAAAATTTTCGGCGCATATAAAATTTTTTTTACGTCCTGTAAAAGAAATTGTAGGTTCATGGAGGAGAACTGAAAATTTTATATATTCAAGAATCGATAGAAACACTTTTTAAGAATCAAAATAAATCCCTTAAAACTATTCACGCCTCAACTACAGTCGGGCTTGATCGAACTTGAAAAAAAAAAAAATAAATTTTACATCGTTAACTTCTAATTCACATCGCATTTTTAAAAGTTTTATAACACAAAAGAAATTATTACCGATTTTTTTAACGTTACGAATACGAAAAATAATGTCTACTTTGAATTACGAAGGAAAACACTTACCTTGCAAATTATTGACATGTGATTTGTATAAGACAAGAACTACGAACTTCTGACGCATCCAAACTTTTAAACAGAATCGTAAAAACACTTGTCTGTGTCACAGTTTGAGAAACATTAAACCGAAATGCATGCGCAAAACATTGAACGGCATTGATCAATACAAAATTTACTTGACTACCGCATGACAAATGTTCCAACAACGTTTCCAGAATATCTTAAGCATAACAGATATCTGGATTTAAACGAAATGTAATGTGTTTTTCGTGATATCAATAATGCATCGTATTTCAGTGTTATATTAAACGAACAGTCATAAATCACTAATCCTCTGAAATTTGCAAGATTTTTTCCTTCGATTTGGAGAAACTGTGCGTTTCCAAATACAGTCCGTGTGAATAATTTATTTCCGTTCGCGAATGAAAATAAATACTTCGAATTTCAATTACGAAAGCGTATATCATGAAAATTAAATGACTCTGAATGAAAATCAGTTGACAACGTAGATTAACCATTACTAATGTTATTAACTTCTGTAAATAATTAAATTCCCACAATACTTTAATTGTGGAATATAAATTTGTATTATGTAACGAGTCCGACTCGAAATTTAAAGTGTCAAGTCGATAACAAAGTTTTAAGAGTACAATTCCATTAACTTACAATTGCTGCAAGCTTTATTGAAACGCAATTCTAAAAGATGTTTAACGAGAAATCATGACTGCAACCTCGTGCAGTTGTTATGATCGCGCACATATGAGTGGCAACAATCATGATTCATAGATTCAATAAACCATAACTTGCGTAATACTAATAAATACAGCAGTGTGCGATGGTTATTTTTAATCAATCTACATCAGTCATGTGAACGCAAGTTTCGAGATATACAACCAGTTCAACAGCATATCTTTCTCCGCGATTAAAGTAAAATAATGTAATCGATCGTTTATCAAGAGATATCACAAAGGCGATAAACTCTGATATCGTTGCGTCGTCGATCAACCATTCCAGCGCGTAGTTCTGAAACGTGGCAAAAACCACCGAAACTTTTTCGCTTCCTCTCGAAAAGAAAAAGTGGCTCGATTTTTCAACGCTAAATTTTGCCGCGCTAACAACAGCATCTTGGAATCGAAAATATTTTATTTGCGCTTGACTCGAACAAAAGCGGATGTCGTTCAACATCATTTGGGCCGTTATCTTATCCACGTCGCGACGATCATACATAAAACAATGAGGTCGTCGTGTTTCCCTCGCGCCTTTGCATGGTGAACGAAACGACTCAAACTCACTATGCCGTATAAGACTGCCGCCTTCTTCCAACCTGAAGGCTCTCATGCGTAACGCCCTACCTTTGCCCATATAACGCAAGACGAATAGTCGAATAGTAACATCTACTTAAAATATACGATTCCGAATCGTCCTCATTGAATGCTCGGGATCGTTGATTTTTCTGACTTTAATCGTGAACCGCGCGTAATTTAAACAATTAATTTAATGCAATTTCACGAACGGTTAAAAGAGTAGCTACCTGCGTAAGATCAAGATGATTTGCAAACGAGCTACTTAATTATAACAGAAATGTGCTTTTAAGTTTTAAATGACGCAACGGCAGATGAAAGTCAGATACGTATTCGTTTTCAGCGAAACTTGAACTGGTCTTTGTTTGAAAGAACGCAAACGAATTTCTAATGGCGTCGGATGACGTTAAACTGGAGCGTGATTTGTGGTCGGTCCAATAATTTTTGGCAAACGACTTTTGTGACTTTCGAGAAAGTCGCGCGAATACCGTGTACGGCGGATAATTTATGACCCTCGGTCATATAACGAATAGACACGTGCGCTTTCACTTTGTGTTAGGCTCAAGTCAATAGAATTTCAAGTTCTTCAAATGTGAAAATTGATAGAACCTGCAGTATCAACCTTGCATTACTGTTGGTCGGTAAGGTAGGAACGTCTCGCTAATATACCGATGTTCCATCAACAGTATTCCTTAATTATCTCTTGTTATTGGATATATACAACAAAAATGAATTGTTATATGCAATTCCATTAAAACAGTCATTTACAATAAAAATTATCTGGCGAAATTTACATCCCTATTTTATCGACGTCAGATTACATTAGCATTCTCTTACCGACGACGTGTTTCTGTAGTTTCAAAGTACACCGTTGCATGTCGCTGAAGTTGTGAACTTAATGATCCAAAGTAATTCCACAAACAACATAAATTAAAGTAGGTAGATTAATTTCGATAATGTTTTTAGTTCAAAGCAGCATATCATTTGGGCATCAATAAAATATTTGTTGTAGATTGTATCTTGAAACTCGTAATCCGAAATTATTAATAATTTTTCACGAAAATTTAAAAAGTTTTTTTTTTAAAAACTGTTCATGTTATACCAGATATACAACAATACCATCAAATATCATTCAGTGTTTCTTTTTCAGTTTTCTTCTCATACTTTTTACTATTTTATATTTAGTATACAAAATTACTTTGTATCACTGACTTGTATCTTGAACCATTAACAGCTAATTGCAATCAAACATTCATCCAGTTTTCAGAATACATTTTTTCCCCCTCGTGTAATGGCATAATAACAAACCGTGATGTTCGCGAAAAATCTACACGCAAAAAGACAAATTATCCCGGCATTTCTCTTAATTTGTCATTAAACGCATCGGAACATTAATAATAGCCGTCTGGCGGCAGCCCAAGGTTACCGTGCATTACCAGAGATTACAGCCTAAAAAACGTCAATTATTATTCTTTACGGATTATACATCATAATCGTAAAACATGTTCTTAGAACTACCGTGCAAGTTGCGCGGCACAATGTTTTTGAAAGTCCTTTGAAATAGCTGCGGCCACGCAGCAAGTAAATCCTAGAACGTTGAAATTTACGACAATGAAAGGCTCGCGTGTTCGCAAAGCGAGCCTATTGCAGAAGACGTAGAAAGAGGAGGCTCTTCTGTGCTCCCTCTGCTTCTTCTTCTCCGCATATGTCTACTACCTTGGGGTCGACGTCCTGTCTAAGGATCGAGTACCATGTTCAGCATCACCTATCGGACCGAGCGAGAAACTCTCTCGCTAATCCTTATTCCCGCGTTAAAATCTGTTACCGAAAATGGCGAATCGTCATCCGAGTTCGAGCGCAAACTCATTATTCTATTTTTCAAATGCAAAAATATACATTTTTTCATCGCTATAGTTTTCTTATCAACTTAACTTTTTTTTAATTACCATTTGTAATTGACATTTGTTGAGAAAAATAATTTTCGATAAAAAATGGCACGAATGAATTAGAGTCATAAATTAAACTGTTTTGAAGAGACAGTAAATTTAGCTACCAATGCGTAATGCGTCCTCTTAATTTGAATAACTTTTCGAAGGTATAATAAGGAAGTGGCGCAGTCGGTACGACGCGTGCAATTTTTCAAGCCTTTCGAGGAGGTACCACCATTTTGCGTTGTCACTCGATGAAATTGAAAATTTGTCAAATAATAAGCGGTCGATTTGTTTCTGTGAAGTATACAAATTGATTCGCGGAACATCTGCTTGGGGTTTTACGTAATCATTGAAATTACAAATATTTTATTTGAGTTAAAGCAACTTAATGAGATTTCTCATATAACTGTTATTAGGAATGGGATTCAGAAACTGTTATTAGTCGATAATGGGCTGCACTTAATCTAATGTCGATATTTCGTTTTTGTTTACTCAACTTGAAGTCTTGATTAGACAAACTGCAGAAATTTATTTCTTTTTTCTAGCATTGCGAAATTTCATATTTGTAATACACACGAAATGTACAAATGCAAGATCTAATCGCAAGATTGTTAGCACTGCTTAAAAATCTTAACTTCGTCAGATTACATTCTTATTAATGATTATTAATGCGTTTTATTTCCAACTGGACATTTTTTCGAAAGGAACTGAAACGTAATAACCGATTTCAAAAGTAACAGAACACACGCTCGCGAACGAAACAGTGCTATTCAGTGCAAGCATTATTCTATCACAATCATATTTATTACCATCATCGTATTACCTGTAAAATACAACCACGCGACTTTGACAAAGGGATTTACAGAACATTGACACACATTTAATTTATTGAAATGAACGTAAGCGTAATCATATTTCTTGTTTATTGCAATTGTAACAAAAACCCGACGCACGGTCATTTAAAATGTGTCGGAGAAATGGCAATACACGTAACGATTATTGCCCATAATATGTAACTCATCTTTCACATACAAGGAAATTGGATCATTCGAACGTATCACGTGATTGCGTTTCTCAATTTATAAATTATGTCTCCTATTCAAATCCGTATCCCGAGAACTAGAAAATGATCAATTATTGAGCAACGGCGTTCTTTCGGTCCAGTCAATTAGTAAAACTCAGTATTATTAATCGCGTTCGATCTCCCTCAATATCAACGAGTTTTCAAACTCGCAATCGAATTACGTCCAAGTACCAACTGCTTAGCATAATTGATTATACGAAGGCGGAGTTACGTAAAATTCTTTATTAGCGCCTGAAAACCGGCGAAATAATATTTCAAATTTTAACGATGCACATTCACGTTTGTCCCGCGAGCGCAATTGTTTCTCAAGCACGAAGATCATGACACATTAATCCCGTGAATATTAATCGCCACGCGCGTGATTTATAATGCTCCCAGTCATTACGATCGGCGTCTCGCCATCATTCGCGGCGTAACTCTTCCTTTGGCGTGAGTCGTTAATCCTCGCAAGACAACCTTGACTCGATCGAGGCTGAAAAATCTCGAAATACTTGGGACATTCTGCATTCGAGTGCTCGGCTACCGCGTCTGCAAAAACGGCTTGAAAACACGCTTTAAAGACGTCGTCTTAAAAACGTCTCCGGCGTGTCATACAATGTCTGACATTTGCAAGATAAATGCGATTCAAAGAAGGTGAAAACGAGACCTTTCGCATCCTTCGAAAGGATTCGAAACATCGGCATTAAGTGTTCCGTTAGGTTTTTAAGCGATTGCGATCGATCGGCTCGGCTCTCGATACGCCGCTGGCCGATTAATCTCATCGGCTCGTTTTTGAAACCCAACGAAACGTAGCTTTTAATGCGAGCGAAGTGCCGGGTCATGCTTGAAATAGTCGACCACGAATTAAAATGCCGACGTTTGAATCGATGAAAATGCTTCGGAGAGCGCGCGAAATTGCGACAGTCATTTTTCCAGATGCGAGTCGTCATCTGCGGGAAAAATTATTTTCAAGAGTCATCGGGACGGCTCAGCGGCGAACGTTTACGCGAAGAAAAAGTGAGGCCCTGGTCCACGGCACTCGGGTCCGAAACATCTGCTGTTTCGGATTCATGCTCATCGCCAAAGGTCTTGGATAATTGAGGAGACGAGCAGAAAATCGGTGGATTGCAGTGTTATCGCGAGGAATTGTTTCGAAGAAAACGATCTTGTCGGAGTAAAGCGTTGCCTAGAACACGCCGCTGATTATAATTGTAAAGTTTATTGCGTTCGATTCCGAGGAAGGAAAAAATTAAAAGAAGCACTCGAATAATAACACCATTGTAAACGCGAATTAACTTTAATTATTCAGGGAGCGCTGTTTATTCACTATTTTTGTGTAAGGTGATTATTTCTTGGGGTTTCTTAATTACCGCTTCGAGCATTTTTATGAAATTCCTCGGCGTTCATGAAAAAGTCGAATTTAAAGTCGTACTGAAACGATCCCTCTTTTCTACGAACTTTTGATGCTTACATTCAGTTCGAAAGGCTGCATTGTGAAGAATGGTTTTAAAATATTTTAGTACGTTCTACTCATTCAAATATATTATTAAAGGAAGCATTATATTCACAAATATTAATCAACACGTGGTACAAAAAGAAACCAATTTCTTCATGGTTCGATTCTTCAAATTCACGCGGCTCTTTAACCACGCGAGCTATCAAAGACTTCCGACCATGTAAGGAATTTCGCGTAGAAATTCACGTTACATGTTTATAAGCTAGTCAATGGTTGTTTTTCGAAAACCACGTTTCTCAATCCCTTTTGATCGTTTCAACGCGCACTACTTCTGACAATAAACATTAATTGAAAACTGAATTGGAAGTGAGTCCGAAAAGGAAAGAAAAAATCGTCAATCAAGTCCCACGCAAACAAAGTATTTATTGTTGGATAACATAAAGCGACAAGACTGACAATGCACAATAAAGCCAACGCGGAGAAAATAAAGGAACGAAATTGCTCGAGCCAATACGTCTCGTTGAAAAAATCGCGTCGCAACTATTGATTTTGGTATTCATCTTCGGCGTCGCAAATAAACATCGAACTTTGCCTTACGCAGCACGTTTCAGTTCAAGAGCCGATGGCTCGTTCAATTTGCCCGTGGCGGCCGCAAATCTTCTTTACGAGACAGTTGTAAATTTTCCCTCCCTGATCAATTCACGGCGCATTTACGATCTGTGACAAACTAATAATGCAAATATCGCCACTGAATAACAAGGGGACGATTTTGTTTGTCCATTGTCGTGACGTCGCCGGCGCAGACACTCGTCGCGAGACCATCATTCAGAGCACAATGGCCGAAGCTCGGCCGAACGTCGTCGGCTCGTTCGATATTAAACTCGAGGCGAGGAATCGCCGCGTTAGTTGGCGAGTATTAGTTTTATTACGTCACGAGC
Source organism: Aradophagus sp. ZL-2020 (assembly GCA_022817685.1). Lineage (NCBI taxonomy): Eukaryota > Metazoa > Arthropoda > Insecta > Hymenoptera > Scelionidae > Aradophagus > Aradophagus sp. ZL-2020. The sequence goes on along the minus strand of JABFOV010000019.1, from coordinate 360 downwards.
CCGCACGGCATAAATTACGCGCGATCTGCATATAAATTACACACTCTCGTTTCCTTTAATGATTAATGCCCTGGACCGTTAACGGCGCGACCGTTAAACGAAATCGCGCGGGCCTTTTTTCGCGACGAACGTCGCTGGATCGACGCGTACCTCGAAAACCCATTGGCATTGTTTCCGAGTCGCTCGAAATGATGTCATTCGTGCGCAAATGGCTCTTATACACGTCTCCGAGCCCACGAGACCTCTCTAGATCACGTGTTCCGTCTACTGCTTGTAAAAATAAAAAAACGGGCGAATATACACATGCCTGTGCGGACGAAACAATTAGAAAACTAGTCTGCCATCTTTGACTAGAGAAGG
>JABFOV010000018.1:0-83232 GCA_022817685.1 Aradophagus sp. ZL-2020 | reverse complement strand
TTGTTGGCTTCACAGAATTTTGTGAGAACAATTATGACTAATTTGATTGGCTACAATTTTCATCAACCAATCAAATTACTCATAATTTGCCTCACAGAATTCTGTGAATCCAACAAAAACGCGCCCAGTTTATCTGTATTTTGATAAATTTCAATTAGTTTACTAAATTGACATTAATAAATAAATATCATAAATTTATTTATAATTAATTTTCATTTCATTTTCTTTCTTTTTTTTTTGTTTTCTCAAGTGCATTCTATAATTTCTTCTTTTCCAGGGGAACTGACAAGTACCTTAAAAGTGTGTTTACAATAGCTGGAACATAAGATAATACTGTTAGAGCAACGGTCTACACCTGACGTGTATAACGGCTTATCGTGGCATGTTTGTGAATTGTGTTTTTAGTATACGTCAGTCATCAACAACTGTCAACGTAACTAATATCAAATCAGACAAATGAAAACGTTAATTCTACGAAAATGGGTTTATAACGTAGAGTCCCAAACATGTTATGTAAATGTGTTAATTATGTATTGAAACAAGATTAGATAATTTAATTAATTTATCGAAAACGTAACTTATAATTTGTTGCAAAGTTTTGATGCTTTGATTGTTGTTTTATCATTGTTTGGTTTACAAAACACCGATCAACATGAAGATGCACATGTCCTTTGGCATCATATTTACTGTCGTTTTTCTGGCTTATATTGCACATTTAATATATAGTATTTCAACTTTATTTACCCTGCCACCGTGCAAGAACAAGGAGGATTGTCTGAGACCTTATTTGAATACGAATCCAAGTCTTAATTTACTGATATTTACTTCAATAAATAAAAGACCCACCAATTGGGAAGTCAATCTTGTTCATTCACAGAAAAAATTTGATGTATATCAAACACAAGAATTGTAAGTATCAGTATACCTTTTTAAGTATCAATTTGCCTTTTTTCCCTCCCCCAATAAACACTACTTATATAAAGTGTTATGTTGTTTAATTTGAGTGCTTTATATAAATTTAAATGACTGATTTTCTTGATTTGTTTTATTTGTTGCAGCCCTTTACTTTTGGATATCCCAAATAAAGTACGTCAGAATGGAACAATGTATATGTTCATCTTCTTAACAACTGATAACAAGGAAGGTTTCACCGAGTTAAAATATTCAGTATGTTTTTCAATAATGATCAGTAGTTAAAATACACAGTAATAATATAAATTGAAATAAAAATATTTGATCTGGAATGTTTTTTTCTGTTTGTAATGTAACTTTATAGATGAAGATTATATAAAACTTATATCATATATCATTTTGATATAAACTTTCATTTGTGAATTTGTGTGCCCCATTTAATATATTTAAAATATTTTTAAACGTGTTCTAGGAGTCTAACCAAGTGAATATAGTATTTCGATTAACAGACTATATGGTGCCAACAGCCGAGACATTCAATTTATTAGGCAACAAAAAGAAATCAAACAAAAATGAGAAGAAAAACGATCCCAAGCCAATAACGCATTTGAAGAGTCGCGTTACATTTAATGTCATGACAGAAGATGTTGACATTTATGTAAAAGACATACCACCTGAATTTATTAATCACATTAAGTAAGCACAATTATATATATATTTATATAGACATTAATTTTTTTATTAATTTGACTTTAAACAGACACAAAGTTCAAACAATATATGTAATCATATAAAAATATATAGTTTAATTATAACAATGTCTATTTTTCTCATATATTTTTAGACTTGCATCAGGATACATGTACATGCCTATCCTCAACTATGACTTCTTTCAAACGAGGCTATCTGATATGGTACCAATTGGAAAGAATAACCGTCAGATGAATGTAACTGTTATATACACACCAACTTCAGTTGGAAAATTACGACTGTCCTTGCAATTTAAAGCTGTGATATCGCGAATGAAATCTCTTGGCTTCACTGACAAAGATATCGATGATATTAAAAGTATTTTTGCGGATACGAATTTGTATTTACTAGGTGGTACTATATTTATAGCTGCAATGCACGTAAGTTTTAAACACTGTACCGCTATTGGACCATAATATTATATCATTTATTGAAAGATTGAAAAATGGAAACTTTCATCAACTTTAATACATTCAGTTTTCTGTTATGTAAAACTTCATAAAATTTGTTATGCTTAAATGAATTACAAATTCATATTATTGAATGTTAATTGTTGAGATAAATTATATTTCTTTCTATACACTTATTATCTGATGTTCGTTTCTTTCAGTTTTGTTTCGACTTTTTGGCTTTCAAGAACGACATACACTTTTGGAGGAAAAGAAACAACTTAGCTGGTTTAAGCGTCCAAACAGTTGTGTGGCGAGCATTCAGCCAAATTGTGATATTTTTATTCCTAGTCGAAGAGGGATCGTCGTTACTTGTTGTGATCCCAACAGGAGTAGGAGTGTTGGTGGAAGTAAGTAATTGAAGGTCTTCTAGAGTCGTAACGAGTTTAGACGTAACATATTTGTATTAACATTTAAACTTACCAAGAAGAGTGTCGTTTATTGTCAACGAAATGTGTCAACAGTCTTTATTATTCGATAACAAAGACTAATTCCACTAAATATTATATTTTAAATAATAATAAACATTTTTTTTATTATTCAAAGCCTAAATCATTATGATATAATGAATTTCGAATAAATCTTTTTAGTTATGGAAGACGAAGAAGATTTTAAAAGCTGAAATCGTCCGCGAAAGAGGTTTTATCCCACGAATACGATTTAACTGGAATCAATGCTCCACGGATGAAGCAAAGACCCGAGAATTTGATGCAGAAAGTATGCGTTATTTGAGATATGTTCTCTATCCGATCATTGTTATAGGAGCAATTTATTCTTTGTTATACCAGCCGCACAAAAGGTAATATTTTAACAATAATAGTAAAATTATTAATTTCAAATGTCGGTGTAAAATTAATTTTTAATATTGTATTATTTTTCACAGCTGGTATTCATGGTGCCTGAATTCACTCGTGAACGGTGTCTACGCTTTTGGATTCCTTTTCATGCTTCCGCAATTGTTTGTAAATTACAAACTAAAGTCAGTTGCGCATTTACCATGGAAAGCATTTATGTACAAAGCATTCAACACTTTTATCGACGACGTTTTTGCTTTTATTATTACGATGCCAACTGCTCATAGGGCAGCATGCTTCAGAGATGACATTGTTTTTCTCATTTACTTGTACCAAAGATGGTAAGTCAGCAAATACAATTATCAAACATTAGAAAATAAAATAATTCCTGTAAGCTTCAACAATTTTTTTTACTTAATTTTTACATAATTGTTTTATAACAGGTTGTATCCAGTGGATAAAAATCGAATAGATTCGTTGTCAATGAACGAAGATCCAGTGAACGTAAACACTTCAATCAGCAAGAAAAAGAAGAAATAAACTTTGATTCATTTTATTCACTCTACGTGAAATTGGTTTGAATCTTGTTTTCTTGAAGTGCAACTGTCATTGAGTCAGGTATACATTTGAATTTTGTGTTACTTTTAATAACAGAGATAATTTTCGTACGTCCTTAAATAAAGACTGACTTTCTTATCTTGCCTAACTGTGTATGTGTTCTCTTATGTACATATTTTTATATTATATTTTAAGTACTTTAAGCATATTTATATTTATATTTTAAGTGATTTCATAAACACATTTTTATTATAGTAGTACATCATGTATTTTTAAAATTCAGAGCACAAGGTATTTATATATGCAATCATTTCATGTTACTAGATAGATTATTAAATTAGTTCAATGACCAACAACTGCAGTTTATAAAAGTACATTTATTTCTCATGTGATAATAAGTGGCAATAAACAATTGATTATGGTGCATTGACAACTTTTTTACAACTCAACGTTATTATGTTGTATTTAAATGAATATTAATAAATTATCCTATTCTCAACATGTTGCTTAAATATTTTCGAAATCTTACACAATACACAACAAAATAGTTTTACACGTCCGTTTCACGATCAGGGTTTGTTACTTTAAGGCAACTGAGCTGTAAACTCATGGATTTGTTAACTTTGGCCAGTAGTACATCGATACGCGATAAATCTTCCTTGTTTACTGGTAAAGGAATAGCGTTTAAAGCTTCTTCCCAATGACTTCTGAAAATTTAAAATTAGAATTATAACAAAGACAGTTTTAAATGAATGACAGAAGAAAATAAAATGAAAACAGAAAAGAATGTGTTATACTTTGCTTCGGATGTACTGTAACTTTCTAGAGTGTTTTTCAAAAAAGTGATGTCAGTTCTAGCTTGGACAATGCCAAACGAATTAAATCTTACGACACAGGACATCAGTCTGGCCAATTCTTCAGCGATAATTAAAACAATGTGAGATAAAACTTGGTGCAATAAAGTGGGCGATATTCGACAAACCTAAAAAAAATCAGTAATTTTGTATTATTTTTTACATATTTTTAAGTTCTTTCTTTACGAATATTTTTAATGATCATTTTATTTTTTCATTTTGTTTTATGTAAAAGTTTCAACAAGTGAAATGATTTAAATTACTAACCTCTGCATGCACGGTTATTAAATTCGTCAATATTTCCTGCGCATAAGGCCTGATGTGGATTGGAGTAATTTCAGAATCCCACTCAAAATCTCCAAGGAACATACTTGGTTCGATTGTTCCGACAAGGGGATCGCAACGGCGTTCTAAGTAAGCTTCTAAAATAGATTTGTCCAAGTCGGCAAGTTGAGTCCAATCGGATATCCATCCAGCGCTCGAAAAGTCAGGATAACCCAGCACTTTTAAATTGTTATCGATTCTGGGTATAATTACATTCAATGTATAACGAATATTGCTTAATGAAATAAGTAAGCACTGTTCCCAAGTCTATCAAAACAACAGATCAAAAAATCATTTATAATTGATATATTAAATAAATGTAGAGTAAATATCTGAAAAGTTTCAGTGATGTTTTTTCTTTTCAACTTACAGGTCCTTGATGCTTGCTTTCTTTAGTTCTACAACCTACAGGTGATCCAACCAATTGTGAAACTGCAAAAGTATCTACTTCCAATGCTTCTTCACTTCCGCTAAATGCCAACTGCTGCTGACACCTTGCAAAGGACATAAACAGGTTTTTTATTGCGTTGTGGTATTGAAGTTTTTGTGAAGGATTTGCAAACAAAGAGTTTTCTCTGGTTCCACAAGCCACAACTGTTTCGCAAGCTAAATTCGCTACATCCATGACCATTTGTTCAAACATACAGGGCTGAAAGTATATTTAATTATTTATATTTGCATAAAGTAAGATTAATTAGCTTCATTTTTATGGTATAAAGCTCCTAAAATCAAGAACAACTAAGTGTCAACTTTAAAAGCTTTATGTACATATTATTATTACATTGCATATATCACGTTTAATTAAAATTTATTACCAGTTTCGTCACACGGTGGTCTTGCTCCATGTATTCGATTTGCCAGTTTTCTTTACGATTCAACGCTAAAATATTATTGGCAGTTTGTTTGAACAATGCCAATAAACATTGCATTCTGTAAATCAACATTCCGATTAACTTTTGTGAAACTCAATTTGATAGGAAATAATGTATAATTTTATAAAAATGTGCCGACGTACCTCAAATCGAAGATAAAATTACCAAACAGATCTAGGGCATCACTTGGTAAATCCAAGTGTATCAGCGATGCATACATGTGCCTGATGGATCTCAAATTGTGTAGTAACCAAGGTGCTTCTAAGTTATTTCCACAGGCAGTTCTCATTGCATCAACTGTTTCTTGTATACAGTTTAAAACTAAACCCTAAAAAGTTGTGATAAACAATTTTTGTTATAAGAATAAAATTAATTTTTATTTTCTCCGTTTATGGTCAATTTAATTATGAGTTTATCTTAATTCAAACGTCAATGATTGAATAAATATAGTGTAAAGTAATAAATAAATTAATATTATTTATCATACTTTAAACGGAATCTGTTTTTCTGTATCAACGGTAACATGTAACTGCCCCGTAAAATAACTTTGTCCTAATCTCCAGAGATCTGGCAGTTGATCAGTGATTACATCACATATCGCCTCGATGCATTGCACTCTATTAGGCACAACATTTTTGTCACTTTGGAAATGTCTCGGTTTGTTATGTTTACTTGTGTCATCTCCACTGGACATTTCAGAATCAATGTATTCAGTAAGACAAGCTTTTATGCTTCTTCCTAAATGCGATGCATGGGAAACTGCAAATTGATTAAAAACAAATCAATTAACAATTTAATATCAAATAAATTGAACAATCTTTAAATTGAACTATAAATTTATTCAACTCACCGATTGCATCCCAAGCAGGATCACCGTCAGCTTCCAACATAATGAGATTTCTTATAATCTTCTTCTGTTCTTCCAAAGTGAACGGTGTCTCTTCAAGTTTTTTCCTCAATATTTCTCGTAGATGTTCAATTCTGTTTTCGATTTCCCCAATAACTTTTTTAAACACTTCCACTTCTGTATTCTTGAACAAGTTTTTCACTCTTGCGTAATCATTAATGACTAGGTCATAATTACCACGCCTGATATTTTTGTCAGTGTTAACTGGCATGCAGAACAAAAATCGGTATCTTTGCATAACGGACAGAGCATTTCGAGTGGCATCGGCTCTGTCGCGTCTCGCTAATACGTCATCGAACAGTTTATTAGCCTCTGTCATAGATTCTTTTATCGCGCTTTCAAGTTTGACCATGGGATTTTCGCCATATTTTCTCACGTCTTCTTCAAATTGCTCTTTAAGAAACATTATAGTTTCTAGCTGCTCCATTACAGATCCAACGTTGGCCTGGAATTTCATTAAATCTTTTTAAGTGGAAAATCAATTCAATGATGTTTATATAAACAGAGCAAATTTTATTATTTATGTATCAGTACGCCTTTATATTATTTATCAATAAATGCACCTTCAAAAATGACAGCTGACCCTCTTTCTGTGAATTGACTTTACGTCTTAAATATGCCAAACCAGCTTTTAAATCGTCCAGAGTTGTAGCGTGATGATGTTGAAGCAAAAACCACCCAGGGTGAAACTTTTCACTTGTCAATTCGCCACTGGCATCGCCGAACAACTCAACGAGATCATCTTCAGGGAATTTTTTGCTGTAATAAAGATTTATTATAAAGATCCACTTCCCTATTATTTCATACAAGTGTTTAAAATAAAAAGTAACAATAGTATTTATTTCTTACTCATTTCCTTCAACACTTAAACCCAGAGGATCCTCTTGTTGATAATTCGTAGGTGACAACGCTCGTCTTCCAAAAACAAAACTTTGCATTGGAGCCTCTTCAACCCAAACAGCAGATTCTTTCATGGGACCTATCGTTTCATGGTAGCCTCGAAATTGGACCGTAGATGTACCTTGACCTCCACTCCGAGTGGTCACAATAATATCTCCTCGACCCTTACAAGGCCCAGATCTGGCTATTATTTTGTTGGGCGACTTCCATTCCGCTGACAGAGTGCAGTCACAGCCACATATTTTTACACCTGTTAAATGTACTCATTGTAATTAAACTATTTTACTTGACAATGACATTAATTCTAATACATTCCCATAAGTATTGTAAATTGTATGAATTTATTTGATTACTGTGAAAGTGGAAAAAATAAATCAAAATAAATAATTTTATGATAAAAACAATTTTTTCTTTTAATAAAGTACATTATATTAATTATAATTGAACTATAAATACATACATAAAATACTTTATAGAACATAAATATATGTAAAAAGAGACAAAATAAAGATACATTAACGATAACAATTATGTATTAATTTCAGTAACTAAAAAACTGATGACAATTGGATGACAACAGTCAAACAATCAACAATTAATTGACATTCACCAATGAGATCTTGAGCTCTGACACCCAGAAATTCTCCTCGTACTGTTACTCTGGTGCCTGGCGGACCTTCCTTTGGCGAGATACCGGTTACAACAGGTGGAGGAGCCATGGCGAAGCCTTGATGGCTTAAAATTAATTGCAAATGTTAACAATGGTATTTACAATTTTTTTTGCTTTACTCCATCTTTCATTCAAGACAGCTGAAAATTAAATGGAGTAATGTGAAGTTGTCGATAAACAGTCAGTTAAGCCAAATGTAGGATGATTTTTTTTTGTATTTATTTTTACGATAGCATTAATTGCGAAAAAAAGAAGAAAAAAATTATTAACAGACAAAGTCTTAAACTTCCTATCTCATTTAAAGCAAATTATTGATTAAAATGTTAAGGTTAAATCGATGAAATAATTATCTGTGCATAAAAACCAACCTTATTACTCGGCATGACTGTTAAGTTAGTAATCTCGGCCTGGAGGACAATTTTTGAATTTTATATATTAAAATTTAATTTTGACATTTTTTGATAAAAAAAACTTGTTTATTTTTTGTTATATTAAAATAAATTTTCAAGACTGTAGCTATATCATTTTAAACTAATACTATTTTTATTTCATATTCATTATAAATATTTGTTTTTTAATTACAAATTATATTTCCTTTATTATTATTTTTTACTTAACTTTTGCTGAGAATTTATTTAATAAATTTCATTTACTTGATAATACTTTCGTTTTGATTTCATTCTTTGAATAATACGATTTAAATTTCACACTAGCGCCACGTTAGCACTTATGCTTCATGAAGTTAGTTAAAAGTAATAGTGAAAGAAAAAAGTTCAGCTCATTCGGAGCATGAACTTTTAAAGTGAATAGTACTTTTGTAAAGTTATTCAATTCCAATACAAAATAATAGAAAAAAAAAAGTAAATTGATAGGAAGATCCTCATTTACTTATTCACTTTAACCGCGTGCATTACGAAAACAGAAAAAAATCCTATTGTTTCCATCTTGATTACATTGTTTTTGTGAAGTGAGGTTATGTTGATCATCATCTTGTGTTAAAATAAAAAGAAGGATCACTAAAGAAGAGGAATAATTATTTGTTACTACAAAAAGAGTAAACATGGCGAAAAGTTTGACAAACGTGCCGCTATCGCAGATAATAAAAAACAAAGGCAGCTTTGAAGATGAGCCGAAAAAGAAAAGTCGCGAAGATTGGAAGAAAGCGAAGGAACTTGAAGAGGCTAGAAAAGCAGGAACAGTACCAGCTGCAGTTGATGAGGAAGGCCGAGACATAAATCCTCATATTCCGCAATATATTAGCCAAGCACCCTGGTATTTTGGAGCAGAGGTAAATATTCTAAATAATAAAGTTACACAATATATTAAAAACCATTGATACTGATAATTCAACAATGAATCAAAATTACATTAGCATGAAATAATATTATGTCCATAATATATTTTTATTAAACGGGGAAAATTTTTAACACTACTGAGTCATTTTATGGCACAAAGAAATGACTCGGTGATGTTTAGAAGATAAAAGATAATCATAACTTCTAAAAATAAACAAGTATAAAAGGATTTAAAAGTTTCTTTTTTACATCTTTCTTTATCTTTAGAAGTTATGATTTTCTACCTTTTTCGACACTAAGTAGTGTGCCATGAAACTACTCAGTGGTGTTAAGAATTTTTCTGTGTATATTTATCAGTTTATTACATATTTATCAGTTGTTTATTTGTTATGTATTAACCATTTAATTAAAAAAGTATACTCTTTTTACTCCACGCTTTAACAAAAAACCCCTTGTATAACTTATGCTGTACACGCTTTTATTAAAAATTTAATTTATTTATACTTTACATATTATAAAATTACATACTATAAAAAAAATAAAATAAAAATAGATAATTAGTATTGAGCTGTTAATGAAGCTAATTTAATTTGAGTTAATGAAGTTAATTAAGCCTGTTAATGAAAGCATGAATAAAATGACAAAAGCATAAAAAATCAATAAAGTAACCATAACATTCTAACTTATTTTTTTATTAACTAGGGTCCAACATTGCGACACCAGCGCTATGAAGAGCCCAAGACTACCTTGAGCATCTCGGACGAGCAAATCAAACGAGGTCTTAAAAGTGCTCCATCAGCCAAACGCTGGCGCAAAGGTGCATGCGAGAATTGTGGAGCAATGACGCACAAACGAAAGGAGTGCTTAGAGCGACCACGTAAAATAGGCGCCAAATTCACCAACGAGCAAATCGCACCAGATGAGTACCTGCAACCAGAGTTGGAGCTTGATTTCGATGGCAAACGTGATCGTTGGGCTGGCTATGACGTCACTGAACATCAAGCTATCATAGAAGAGTTTCGTAAAATTGAAGAAGCGAAGAAACAGTTGCGCGCAGACAAACTCCAAGCAGAGAACAATGCTGAGGAACAGGACTCGGAAGATGATGAGGACAAATATGCAGATGGGGTGGACATGCCTGGCACTAAAGTAGATTCCAAACAGCGTATTACTGTGCGCAATCTGCGCATTCGCGAAGATACCGCTAAATATTTGCGCAACTTGGATATTAGCTCTGCCTTTTATGATCCAAAATCTCGTTCCATGCGAGGCAACCCTTACGCTGGCACAGATCGTGAAGTAGATTATGAAGGCGACAATCCAGTGCGAATCTCTGGTGATACTGAGCAGCACCAGAAAGTGCAACTGTTTGCATGGGAAGCTCAGAAAAGAGACGTTGATGTCCATTTATTAGCTGAGCCGACCAAGTTAGAGATCCTGAAGAAGACTTACGATGAGAAGAAGGATGAGCTAAAGGTGAAGGTCAAGGATGATGTTGTTGCCAAGTATGGTGGAGAAGAGCATCTTGGAGTGCCAATGACTGTAAAGATGTTGGGTCAGACTGAGGCATATCGAGAATATTCCAGAAGTGGACAGGTAAGGATAAAATTTTATTGGGCAGCTTTTTTATTAACTTTTTAATTTTTATCATTTAGCTTTTGTTCATAAACATATATAAGAACAGAGTAATAAGATAAAAATTATAAAATTTTAGATTATCAAAGGAGAAGAGAAACCAGTAATACTTTCGAAATATGAAGAAGATGTTCACCCTGGCAATCATACATCCGTTTGGGGATCATATTGGAAAGACGGTAATTGGGGATATCACTGCTGTCATTCGTTTATAAAAAATTCCTATTGCACTGGCGAAGCTGGAAAAATGAGAGAAAACGAAATAAACATTGTACCTGTTGCTGATCCTGAAAGAAGAATTGCTGAAGATAAAACAAAAGTGAAGAGTACAAAAAAGAAGAGTAAAAAACTGGATTCTGATAAATTGGAGGAGGCGTTACAAGAAGAAGAGAGACGACGAAAAGAAGCGGATAGGTTATTGAAAATGGATGAAAGGAAGAGGCCTTACAATAGTATGTGTAATGTGCAGGAACCAACTGAAGAAGAGATTGAGGCGTATCACATAAAACGCATCCGAGAGGATGATCCCATGGCAAATTTTATGTCATAAACAAAAGGTTGCTTCTTCTTTTGATATATGTTTTGAAAGTTACTGAATTTTAACTTTACCAAAACTGTTTCATAGCTATTGTTTGTAAAATATATTTATAATTTTGCTTTTAAGAAATGTTTTGTAAAATTTGAAGTTAAGTATTTAGCTACATATAGAAATAGTTTAATGTTTAATTGCAGTATGTATAGTGCAATACATAAAGGAAAAGCCCTCAATTTCTTTTTCTCTTCTATTGATGAACAATTTTTCATGTATTTCATTAAGGTATATTCTTTTAAGAAGCGACGATATATATATATATATATATCTGTGGTAATAGGGAAAAACCAGATAACTTCATTATTTGTAAAATCGAGAAAAATGTGTTAAAAGTTTTTGATATGCATTTGAAGTATTGATTTTATAATTTTTATTTGTATTATAATTTTAAAAACTGTTCTGTTTTTACAATTTCAGTCTGACAAAATGAAAATATAATAGAAAAAATTGGTGTAATTTCGTGTAAACTCAATGTTTTCAAAAATTGGACTTAACTGGTTTTTTCTTTGTGCCACAGATATATATACATATATACATAAAGATATGTTTTATTTTGTTCTGTTTATTCCATTTTTAGAAACTTTCATAGTCAATAAAAAATTGAAGTTTAATTAATTATTTTTGTACATATATTATTGTAAAGATATTTTGTAATTGATAATTTCATTGGTTCATTTATTTCAACTTTCTAAATTTAGTAATTCAAATTATATTATTATATAAAAAAATGTGATAAAATTATAAATACTTTGTAATTTTATTTATATAAATATAGAAATGTATATACAGAATTCGCATTTGTTATCCTTATCTAACAACCTACCGATGTAGACAACTTCATTGCTTTGACTCATGAACAAAATTGAGGTTACGTTTATATTTTGCTTTCACAATGTTGAGATCGAAATTGTGTTAAGAAATAAAATTTAATGAATAAGAAATGTACATTGGTAAAATATTTTTCAATTCAAAATAATTAGCAAATGATTGAATTATTTGGAAAAAAAAAAAAAAATGAAAAAAAAAGAAAAAATACGAATTTGTTAATTAAAGGTAAGTGTTTGGCAATTCTCTAATTGAATGTATCTAAACATAGTTTGAAACCTTAATATTTAATATTTAATATTTAATATTGAAATCTTAATATTGACAGGGAAGACATGAAGTTATAAAGAAAACATTCTTTTTTATTAAAATATGAATAAACCAAAGGGTAAAGTTTGGAAGAAGAACCTCTACGAAGATCATGGTCTTCCAGACAATTATACAGATGAGACCTTCCTGGTTGACCTGCGAAAAAATATCAAACCCAACAAAACAACAGTATTTGAAGCAATACGTTTGAGTTCATGTATTTCCGTACGCATTTCCATAATCGTACTCTTTGTCATAACTTTTATTTTTCTTAATGAAAACTGGACGACGCCATATATCATCTTTGTCTACAGTTCGATTGTCACTATTGTTGGATATTTCATCTACTTATCAAAGGTAATACAATTTTTAATGAAATAATTATTTCAATCTTTCAGCGAATGATCTAAAGACTTCAAATTTGAAATCATTTCAGAAGATTTCACCCCAGATAAAAATACTTTAATTGTGGTTTACAATGTATAAAATTGTTATAAAATTATTGCTGTGCTTTATAAAGAATTTAATTACTATCCTAGATAAATTGTTTTCTTTTTTTCAAGATATTTTCAAAATTGCAAAGTACAACGAAGTATTTCAAATATTTCAAAACCTGGTGATCAAAAGACTTCATGAGTAAGCAAACCCTCAACTTAAGTACATATATTTTAATTTAAATGAATTTTTAGGTGGCTCTTCCTTTCCAGCGATTGAGCAAGGACCTGTTGACTGTTATTGTTTACATGGCTTTTGGCTATATTCTTTCACCAGTGTTGAAAACCTTGACAGAGACCATCAGCACAGACACCATCTACGCGACCACTACATTCATGTTCCTGACCCATCTGACATTCAGCAGATATGGCTCGCCGCAGTACTCTTTATCGGACTCTTTGTCAGTCAATTCATCAATTTTTGCATCACTAATGCTTGCATCAAGACTGGCTACTCCATTGCATGCGTTCACTCTACTCACTGTCTCGGTTCAGTGCTTTGTTCTATTACCATTTTTACTTTCATCCATCCAAGTGGATCTTTGGCTCTCGATGAGTCTTGCAATAATCACAGTCTATTTTATGACGAGCTTAAATATCACCATGGCCATTTTGTACGTTTTAGTCACAACCTTCGTACACGTTATCTGTCCATATTATTATGTCAAATGGCACAAGTATAAGGACAACATTTATGGTCCTTGGGATGAGGCTATTATTTATCACTGAAACAAAATTTTCAATTTATTTCATTGAAGTAAGTTCTGACTACAATATCAAAATTTTTATTTATTGTTATTCTACTTTGATTATATTACATTATTTATAAATATTTTAATTATTGTTATATTTACTAACAAAAATTATTCAAATAAACAAAAATTATTTTGTTCGCCGTCTTTTATAAACAAACTTTTTAATAAATAAAAATATTTTTAAAGAACAATTTTGGCTTTTTACTCTTTATTATTCTATTTAATAAAGTTTTATTTTTTTGTCATTACAGAAATGTCCCAAGGAATTTATTATTTCAATTGATTACAAAAATGAGGTATGTTTATTCAATTTTTTTTTTAAATTATTTGGCTTCACTTAAATTTACATTCTTTGCCAACTTTGTGGCTTTTAATTCTGTTGCTTTGTTGGTAAAATTGTTGAAACGATTCAGATCTGTATTCACACGGTTCTAGCAACCTGAACATATTCAACTATAAATGGATCGCAGGGAATCGATGTGAGCCATGCATCCTTTTTGACAAAAGTGTAGTGATATCATGCCGTTAACAAGTGTCAACGGGAGTGACACATTTGTGAAAGGGAGACAAATGATTGTATGTTACTGATTTTAACAAGAATAAAATAATTGGAAATCATGTTTACGACCAAGACACAAACTTTAAGGATAGAGTCAGAAATTGACAAGTACCGAGAAGAAGGCAATTGGTCGAAGGTTATAGAACTGGCAGAACAACACAAAGTTTTGTATCCTAGCAATGGTACTGAACATTATTTTACATGTATTTTACATTAAAAAATATATGATATTCAGATTTCATCCAGATTTTTATAGTATAAATTTAGGACTTTAGTATTTGCTAGATTTTATTTTTTAAAGCAAAATGTATAGTCATTCAATGAATTTCATTTTTATTAATTAAACCTTGTAAATTATATTTCAATTATTTCATTCAGATATAAATTTAGTAAATTGCAAGTAACATTAATTTCAAAAATGTATGTTTATTTTTTTATATGTTTACTTCGATAATAATATGCTGTCAAATCAGCTGTGAAGTATACATGAAGAGATGTGAGTGTATATATGAAATCAGGGAGTACATTTTTTATTATTTGAACTATGACTTTTTAGAATGTTTGGCCAACTTTCTATGCGCTGAAGGTAAGTTGGAAAGTTTTCTGGAACAAACGCCGCCAATTGACGCAAACATAGCAAAAGCCAAAACTGGATTAACAGAAGCTAAAAATCTTTTGCTTTCTGCGGCAAATCAGAAAGATAAGCAGGTATATACGTATATATACATATATTGCATAATTATTACAATGACACGAGCTCATATTTTTATAATGTATTAAAATGATAAAACCTAATTCGCTCCATTTTTATTAAAGTCCAAGAAATTGTTAAAGAATACACATTTTTGTTACTATTTATTAGTAATATTAAAATGAATAAAGTAATACATTTATTTAATAAGAATACAAATCAATCATTGAACTATACTCCAGTTACAAGCATTAGACGCTCATCTTCTATTGGGAAAACTGCACTATGCTATGGGAATGTACAGCGAAGCTTTGTTCCATTTCAAAGAAGCTAAATTACAGACACTCACAGAAAAACCATTACCACCAAGAAGTTTGAGAATTGTAGCTGAATCATTTGCTATTAAAGGTATTAATTTCAGGTTTTGATTCTCAGTGTATTAATTTCATTTGAAAATACTGATATGAATATTATTTTAGGTCTTTGTCTCGAGAAGACACCTCCCAGTTCAAGATCAAAGTACAAAATATCCGAATGGCAGCAACAAATGATCAACTGTTTTGAAATTGCTGGAGATTTAACGTTACTTTACTTGCAAGAGCAGGACAAAATTTCTTCTCAGTCACAAAATGGTGTGTAATAATCATTTGTATTGAAGCTTAAAAGTTGATTAATATAACGTTTTCAAACAAATGTACAATGTTAACATTAATTTTACGTTTAAGAATACTTTATATCAGAATAAATTAAAGTTATTATCGTTCATACCTAAAAAAAAAAGATATAATTATTTGTACTTCAAGCTCTTAAATATGATTGCTTTACCGAGATATATTTATATGTATAATACAGGTACATGTTCCTTCAGTTGTGTTAAACAAATTGGGCCTATATTAGAAACAGCTTTACAACGAGCTCCACTACTCTACATTCAAACAAAAAATATAAAAAGTGCTATAGAACGTTACAGGTGATTGATTATTATATCTCGATCTCAATTAATATCTTATATTTCGATAAATAAATCTACATTCAAATATAATCATATTCATATTGAATATCAAAATAAAGAAAAAAGATAAAAATAATAATTTTATCTTTTGATACAATCTTTAGAAGTATATTAAGCGCTGAAGAATCCACTGCAACGCAAAGCCTTAGGCTGACTCTTACTCGGCAACTTGCAGAAATCATTTTACGAGGTATAAGAGACATTTCTTACAGTCCACCCGACATCAACACAGGTACTATTACTTTGCTTCTCATCCGCTTTATGAATAATAAGTTAATCTTCTTTTACAATCGATTAAATGTTATATATATAAGAAAAGTAAACACATTCACAGGTACGAGTTCAAAAAAATTGACTCAATCCAGTGTGAGCAGCACATCCGAATCGCCTTGGAAGCCAAAAAAATACACGGGGCCGAATTTATTTGTACCAAATAACGAAAATGAAGAAATCATTCTTTTATTGCTCATTAGTGAAGCAATGGCTGTACGAGACGCTGTTTTAAGTCAGTCGCAAGAATTTAAAGAAGCTCGAGTTCGTGCTTTTGAAAACGCGACAGCAGTCTACGACCTATTGTCTGTTGTTGTTGTAAGATGGAATCAAGCTGATCTTCTGAATGAAGTGAGATATTTTGTTGTTTAATTTGTAAATCATTTTTTTCATTTCACTGAAAATTGTGAATGATTGTAGAAGTAACTAATCGAATTATACTGATTTTAATAAATAAAGTCAGGACTTTTTTATTTATATGAGAAGACATTTTTGTAATAATAATTTTGTAAATAATATGTTAAATAATGATTTTCTTTTCCAGTTTTTTGAGAGAGCCATGAAATTTTCGCATGGAGAATTACACGTTTGGACCCAGTATGCTTTGTGCTTAATTAATATGGGACGATTTGTCCATGCATATAATGTCTTACGAGTTGTAATCAAACTTGCTCCTGAGAAAGTTATGCCGTATCTTTTGGCAGCTAGACTTTGTTACGAACAACTTAATTCGGTACTATTTATATTTATTATTATCATTAGTGTAATAATTAAGAATTTTATTATGCAATTTAATTAGCCGTCATGACAATTTGTCGGAGTTTTTATAAAATAATCAGGCTTTGAATTTTATAGTATTGTATAAATTGCAGTATAATTGTATATAAATCTTATAGAAAATATTTATTTTATACAGATTCAAGAAGGTATAGAATGGAGTAAGAAAGCATTGAATCAAGAAAACCTCAACCCACAAGGTTTACTTTCGAGATGCTATTTATATATCGGTATTGGGTATAGTATGCAGTCAGCAGATCGCAGTAAAAATGAAAATTTAGCTTTGGAATACTTTCAGAAGTACGTAATTTATCAAGATGTATATTCATATGAGAAAAACAAAAAGCAAAGAAAAAAATACAAAAATGAACGTAATTAAAAAGTAAACTAAGAAAGAAATGTACTTTTTTGCAGAGCTCAGCAAAATGATCCAAATGACCATTTGGCCGAATACTACTTAGCACATGAATATGCGTGTAAACGTTCAATAAATGAAGCTCTTTCTCATGTAAAAATGGCACTGAGTTTGAGATTCCAACATATACCGTCATTGCATTTGTTTGCTCTTTTGCTTACCGCTCAAAAGAAATACACCGAAGCGTTGGATGTCATTAACAATATATTAATTGAATATCCTGACAACCTGAATTTCCTGTACATAAAAGTTCATCTAGAGTTGCAAAATTTCGGAGGTCAAGAAGCGTTGGTAACGTTGAAAGACATGTTACGTATCTGGAAAAACCATTACGAATGTCTAACCGTAACGAACAATGAGCAGAGTGAAAAGCGTAGTGAAACTAGGAGCGTGTTTCAGTTCACTTCAGAAATGTCGGACAAAGATTCAAGTAATGTTATGTTTCCATTAGTGTCCATATTGTTATAAAAAAATTCTTTTTACTATATATTTTTACCCAAAAAATACTGTTTCTAGTGTTTTAAATATTAAGACTTTTACAAAATATACAATTTTCACTATTGTTCACTTACGTAATGAATTAAATTTTCGTTTTATGATCCTAACAGATTCTTTACGCGCGCAATCATTGGCTGCTTCTCGCGTAGAACAAACTTTGTCAGAAGTGGCTTCGTCATTTAATTCCTTTATACCTAAGCCAGGACCCCATAAAACGTGGTTACTACAGTTACAAGTTTGGCTTCTACTTGTCGAAGTTTATCTCATCTTGGATGAATATTCGGATGCGATTTCTTCTTTGGACGAAGCTTCATCGATATTCCCATTAAGCCACCACGTTATGTATACTGTATGTTCAACTTCTTTTCACGTTATATCTGATTTTTTTTTTTATATATATATTATAGTACTCATGTCTTTTAATGAAGATTGAAATATAAATTTCTTTTTGTTTTCAGCGTGGACTTCTCCACGAATACAAAATGGAGTATGCTGAAGCTAAACAGTGTTATCAAAATGCTATTTCCATTAATCCATCGCATATTAAAAGTTTGCAGCATTTGGTAATTATGTTTAGAATATCTTAATTAAAATATATTCAAAAATGTTTGAATGTTAATTATAAATTCGTTATTAAAATTATACAATAAAATGTTTACTGATGTTTTTCAATTGTAAAAGGGTTTGGTGTATCATTACTTGGGTAGCCAGAGATTAGCTGAGAAAACTCTTAGGGATGCTGAGAAGCTTGATCCATATTCTCATCAGACATGGTAAATGTTATTGATATATTTATATAATAATCATGAACTATTATGATTATTCTCTATTCAGTGACGGTAATAATATTTTTATAAATGATTTCAGGTATAACTTGGGTGAAGTATTAGAATCGCTTGGAGAAGTTGAAGCAGCGAGTGACTATATAGCTAAATCATTAGATGTTGAATTAACAAATCCAATATTGCCCATTCCTTCTATTCCAGTTACGTTTGAATAAAGTGAGAAGTTATTTAATTATATTACGCCGTGAAAGATATATTACTGTTGGTTGGTGTTATTCTGTAAATTGTAAAATAGATATAAAAATGTTTCTGAATCACACTAGTCTTTTATTAAAAGTAGTTTGGTTAATAAGGGTGAAAAAAGTTCTTTATAATTACACCAAAATATGATAGTACTTTATTTACGTTGCGAACATTACATAATATGTTACAAGCATTTCTAAGAATATTAAAATGTATGTTTGAATGCAAAAAAAAAACACTATTGTGCCGTAGGTACAATAGGTATATTGTATATTCTTTATCACTCTGAAGAATCAAACTTTACATTAGACATTTTATATAGATTTTGGATTTAGAAATGTACGAAGCACTGCGAGATGCTTAACTTTTTCAATTGAAAAGATTTTGGATGTGTGTTTGTAACTCAGTTGGATTATAATTGTCTAAAAATCTAAATGACTGTATGCATGTCTGTATTCTTTTTTCTAGCATCTGAATAATCAATGACTCATAACAAATACTACAATATATATCTTTTTTTTATTTATTTAAAAATAGTTGATCAAAAGCAGCAAAACTGAAAAAGTTAAACAGGCATAAGGATATGTTTTTTCAAAGCATTTATTTTTAACTAATTACATTCCTTAAGGCACATTTGAAGCCTGTTAAAATGGTAAATTACGTTCAAATTAGATCGATTGTTTTAGAAATCGAACACTAGTAATGGACATTATTTAATTATGCGAATGTAATTGTTTTACAAATATTTCATTCAATTCCCAAGCTCGTTTACGTAAATATCGTATACAGTAAATCGATTCTTCGATGAGTCAAGCGCAGCATTAAGCACATCCAACAAATTAATGGTTTAATATTGATTATCAAAAAGTCAGAATATTCACTATATAGGCTAACATTACTATAAATTAATAAATAAATAGCTAAAACGTAAAGTTATTTACAACGTAATTCAACATTTCCACAGAGAATTGAAAACGAAAATAATGTAATTTAAGTTGTAAATAATGTGATTTAATTATTTGCGAATATAAATAGTGGTCTACAGCATAACATTATCTAAATTTGAATGAAAATAAATACCAGATTAATTGTGATGTCATACATATAATGCGTATCAAATATTTGATATTTCAAATTACATCTAATATCATTGATTGTTAACTTTTCAATCGTTTCAATTATCTAATTTTTGTTTGTTACAGAATCATAGAAACTGAACATATATCAATCAAAAAGTTCAAATACATATTAGACATGTTTTACATCACATATCTGGTACCTACAAAATATAATACATTATATACATTTAGTACGAATAGAAAAATATAAAACATTTGACTTGAGTTCCAGCAATCAGAATCACAGTCGCGTTGCTTACTTTCAGCGTTTCAATTTTAATCAACATTCTTATCAATGGGGGTATAAATTGAATGTTACATGTTGGAAAGATTCCAGCAGCTCAGCCAAATATAAGTCAACGAAAGTAGGTCAGTATAAAAACCGTACAAAAGTCTACACGGCGAAACAAAAGTTCCAAACTTATTCACGTGCTCTCAAGAGATTACCCCTGATAAGCCAATTAGTTTTAGTTTTCAAAGGCACACTTACATCTACTTTTGTCTGACTTATTGTTTTATTTGGAGGTCTTCGTTCTAAATAATAATTAGTCGATATATGTTACATACATCAAAGCAAATGCATTAACGCTGTCATCTTAAGTAACTCGCTTTGTTCTGGTTTGTTTAAAAGGATTTTTATCTTTTACACGTCAATTTTTTTTTATATTATTATTTAAAAAGAGTACAAGACCAATACTGATATTCATACATATTTAGTGAGGAGAAAAATAGCTACTTTTCTCTCTTGGGGTAAAAATGTAAATTTTGTTGTCCGAGGTCAGAAAAATGTAACTTTTCGCTCCCTGAACAGGTCTGAAATAATAACTAATTCAATGGAATTAAATTTCTGGTCGTGAATAAGAATGAGGTGGTTCTGCAAAACGTTTTTTTAAGATAACAGCGTCACAACATCTTTTTTTAACATAGCGTGTTCAGTTCGAATTCAATTTTTTACAATTATAATTTTATTCTTTTTCCATTTGTACAATGATGATCAAAAAATTGTCGATATAAGAACGAAAACTCACTCCAACGTGACACAGCAAGTATCAAGTATATCTTCAATTATTATTCAATTATTTGATTACATTGCACGCAACTTTTACGTTAACATATGAAATTTAAAGATAATACTGCAACTACAACTATATACAAAATGAATACGGTAAAATAGAAGAAAATTTTCTTTACTTAAAAGTATCAACCACTATACAGCAGTAAACATTTATATTTTTCTATATGAAAAAAACTGCATGTAAATTTTAAAACAATTTTCAGTTTATAATTATATCATATTTAATCTAGTTCTTTAATGACAATGTCGTGAAAAAATATCATATTATTGAAAGTTACATTAAAAGAATAAGAAATACAAAGGTAACCGAGTTACAATAATGAAATATAAATTCACAATTTAATTCATGAAATATTATCTCATCTTCACTTACCAAAGATATTTTGACAAATGAATAAAAGCTGTTAGAAAAATTACTTTCTATTTACATTGATGTTACAATATGTTAACCATCAAGACAAATTTTTTATTTTTCTTATATTAAACAGTATCTGAACAACAGCAAAGCAACGAAAATCCGTACACCTTACAGTTATATCGTATTATATCAGACTCCCATATTTATTAAATGATGGATATTATAAAGTATTCATATTCAACAAATAAATTATATATGGTTTTAAAAAGTAGTTTACACTTCTTATGAAATGTTTTGCATTACTCAGTTTTATAGTACTTCAACAGAAAAAAAAAAGTTGCAAATACAAAACTTGAATTCATTATATTTGAAGTAAAGAAAAATTGAACGTTCAACCATTCGTCGCACATTATTTTGTTTAAATTTATTATCCTAACAAAAACAACATCACTACAGAAATATTGATGTAAATTCATTTTATAATTGCAATAATTTTCATTATATAAAGTTTCCTCAAAGAATTCGCTTATTTTTTACTGTATATAAATACATAAATTCGTAAATCAGCTTTGCTACTGTAGTAACAATAATTTATTATACATAATACGATTTCAATATTATAACGTTCATGCCCTAGAAGAACCAAATATTATAAATATAGAATATTATAGAATAGTGTAGTAAAGTGTAGTACAATATATTTTGTATTGAAATATGCAAAAATATTGGTTTCTCTTTACCTATGCTACATGGAAGTCTTACGTTTGGGTAAGATTAATGTATCTTACGTCAACTTTAAATTGTATAAAATACAATATTGGACTAAATTCTCATTTTTCATAAGAAAAAAAATATATGTATACTTATTTATATATGTTTGTAATGTTCTCCTAACTGAAGAATCATGAAAACAATTATTTTGCTGTTATATTATTCATTTCAATTGAATTATAAATGAATAAACTTACGTTGCTTACATAATTATTATAAATGGACTGACTTTTAAGCATATTTAATTTTTGTTTTAGACAGCATGAATTTAGACCTAGAATTTGAAATAGAAAAACATCTTATTAAACATCTTGGTGAATCATTTTTAATTAACTCGTAGAAGTTATTTAGTATTAATATAATAAAGAAATGTATTAAAATTAAGCAATATAAAATAAAATATATTATACCCAAATCATTTCAATCTGTTACTAGCGATTGATTAACGAGGCAGAAACTATAAAACTGACAAAGAAAACTGTAAATACAATATCAAAAAGTTGTCTGAAAAAGACGTATAATAATTTCCTATATAATATTATTTAGCAATGAAATTATATAAGTTTCGACAATCAAACGGGTGCTTCGAATTGAAGACTTTGTTATAAAAATATTGTTAGCAGCACCTTAAAATATGATTAAATCTGTATAAACTTCATTATATCATATGCTTGCTGCATCGGTAACATGTTGATTTTATTTATGTATGTATATTTAATTGCAGTATAAATTGATCTTCCGTGTAGTCAGTGACTTTTTGGTAATAGACAATCTTCGTGTAGCCTGTCAATTATAAATGTTAATCCTCAGTTCTGTTTTGAATGCTTCATGATTTTGTCAGCTTCATACGGTTTGCAGCAACAGTTGCCAAACACGCTAACGCTTCAAGATCGGGCGAAGCACACCATGCTGATAATTGTTTTATATTAATGAATCATCAGTTACATCATTGACTATTAACGTCGTATTAAATCAGTAATTATTAATAAAGTTGCTTATAAAATCAACAAGACAATTTCTAATCACAAGAAATCATCTTATTGATTCAAATATCATAGAAAATACTACAAAATTTCATGGACTATTTCGATATTGATATTAATTCAAAGACATAGACTTACGTTTATTGGATTGCACTGGATAATTGACATCATTATTTTTCGCAGCATTGACTGCAGCTGCGTTACGTGTTATAGTTTGTTTCCTGGCTTTGCGTTTCTGACTGCCTACCAAGTGAGAATGTTCTTCTTCGTCTTTATCTTCCAAATCAAATATATTGTTTTGATTTAAAGACTGACCACTTTTATTTGCATCAATAACTTGCTTTCTTGCAAATGATTTCTGAATAATTTTTTTCTTTTTTGTGCGTTGCTGCTTCTTTTTCTGCTGAAATTCTTCCAGACTTAACGAAGGTAAGGCCTCTATTTTCTTTTCTAAATTGAAATCTCTGTAAAGTAGTATACAGCCATGAGTTAGCTATTACCATGATATAGATAAAGTTATTATTAGACAAAAAAAATATAATATATATCTTTCGTGATGGATAATTAACAAATAATTGTTAATTATGTTGTACTTTCAGATTTTTTAATTTTTCAAGCCGATTTGCTATTTATATACATATTTATAATTATAACACTTACTCTGCTCTGAACCTTTTACGAGATGACCAAGATCCAAATTCTAATTGATTTTCTGCCGATTCAGTTTCTGTTTCTTCTGGCTTTGAAGCTTCCAGATTACCCTCGGCACTGGATGGTATTAAATATTTTTAAAATATATAAAAAATTATTTAAATTGATTGTTAAAGTATATCTCACTTTACATGCTAAATATTAACAACCAAAATAACTGACCTTTCAACCAAATGTTCCAAGTCACTTCGTGAACTGTTACCTTCGCTACTTAGGGATTCAGTTTTTTCACTTACATTGGATGATATTGAGTTTCGTCTTTCATGTGGCCTATCCTCACTACTTTAAAATATATAAAAAAAATACAATTTAATAAATAATAATCAATGTAATAAATATATAATAAATATAATATATTTATGGATATGACATTCCAAAGTAACTTCAAAACTAAACGTACTTGTTTAACCCGACTTTCCTTTTTTTGTTTTGTTGCGAAAACGAAGTAGCAGTTCTCATCTGTTCAGCCAAAAATTTCTGATACCGTAATCCCTTACAAGTACGCTCTCCACGGAAATTCGATTCATCCAATACATTGTCGTAGTAATAGGAAGCGTCTTTTGTGGCCTTCTCAATTTCATTCTGAAATGTATGTGATATAAATTTTGATTGATTTTTAACATTTTAATATTTTCAGAACAAATAATTTTAATTTGTAAAGAAGTTCTTAAGTAAAAATAGAAATATATTGGCTGTATACAATAAACTGTTCTATATATGTAATTTTAGAATCAAACAAAATTTTTTTCTTTCAACAGTACCTACACAAGTTTAAATTTTTACTAAAATTAAATCTCCTCGATTGAAATTGTACTTTATAAATAATTTAAAATATATTTTCAACATTTACCGAGTAGTCTGTCCATGTACAGTCAATACATACTTTAATTTTACAAGAATTCACAAAAATAATTGATTAAATTATAAAACACAGTGAATGAAAATTGAATAAAAATTACCATATTTGGTTGATTATTATTATTCGATTCTTTATTATTCTTTCTCTTATCACCAAACAAGTCAGCTTTGCAGTCATTGTTCATGTTCAACGGAAGCTCGGAATATCGTTTCTTCGGCGGTTTAGGAACAGAATTGCCATCACCCCCTCCATCCTCCTCTTCGGCGTATTCAGAACCATTAGTGTTTTCAGGCTCGTGTGTTTTCTGAGGAGTGAAAAGCGAGCTGAGACCTCCTATTTGGGACTCGTCGGCCAACTTGCCAGAGTGAATCGCATCTTCGTCAGTTCTGTCAGTCTCGGCGAACTCCCGTTCGTCACACTCCGACTTGGAGTTCTCGAAACTGTAAGTGCTTGAGCTGGCCTCGGCTTTTTTGTTACTCGGTCTAGTGTTTAATGTACGAAGGGGAGGCGCTGGCAGTTTGTACCATTTGAAATCAGGATTCGCATTAAGGAATGCGTCTTTATACTAGAAATCAAAAGTAAAGTGTTATTTAAAATAATAGCTTCATTAATGAAATTATAATTTTTGCTATATGGTAATACAATTTTTCAATTTTCTTAAATTAATGACATATTTTTAATTTTTTAACAATTATTTTTCAATTCATAATTTTCAAGATTATTTCAATTACAACAAATTGTTATAAATTTTGATATTATAAAGTTGAGACTTTTTCAAAAATGTAACTGAACATACAGTTGTCTTGACATTTGGAACACAACTTTTGTTAAAGTTGTCAATCCAGAAAAGACAATGTAGAAGCATTTACCTCTTGCGCTAAATTTGTATAACAACGTTTTTGTTCAGGATTCAGAGTAGCCCACCATTCACCCAACACACGAGTCACTGCACGATTTTCTAGATGAGGAAATCCGGAACGTACAGATCCACGATGCCTTTTGCAAAATATTAAAAATGCGTTCATTGGTCTTCTGGCATGGTGAGCTGGCTCGCACATATCTTGCTGTTCCTAAAATGATTACAAAAGTAAGATTCTTTAATCAATTATATATAATCATTGTATCTCATTATATATAATAATTTAATCAATTATATATATATATATATGCTAAACTGGAATCAAAAAATTGGAGTGAAATATTTTTAATTATTATCAAATTGTCAATTTAATAAACAATTAATTGAAATTAAAAATCCTATGACATGTAAACGCACGTAATTTAAATTTTACTTAGATTATTATCAATAAAAAAAAAATCTAAACTGATTACTTGTTTTTATTTGCAAATTAGTATGTCAAACTTCGTGTCACTTTTTTCAATCAAATAAAAATTCAATGTCCAACTAACGTGCCAGTGTTCTAAATCTCTTTCTCGACTATTAAAAAATCATTAACGAACCGATCGTTTAAAAGCCAACAGACTATTAAAAAGTACATTTATCATATATCAATACAACGTTTCAACAAAGTTTCCAACAACTTGAACGTTTAATCGAAAACATATGGAATGGATTATTACGTAAATTTATTTTGCAGCTTTTACGAATGTAAGTTAATAAGCAAATTGCATTAAACATTGTCGCATTGCAAGCACCGCTATTTGCGAGCGATGAGATACAAAATCAAACATAGTCAACAAGTTTATTAATCAATTGCTCCACGTTTCGAGCATACGTTCTCGAGATTTCAGTTGGAGATTGTGCATTCGACACCGATCAACATTTTCTTTGACATTTCCTCGTTCAACGTTTCATGAATGCTTAATTAAACAATAAACGTAACTGGTTTCAGTTTGTCGTATCAATCAATGATAGATACGAGTTACAAAAAATCGACACGGATCATCGTGCAACATATGTTTTATTCAGTGTTAACTGCAAGACATTTTCTTTCAAACTGGCACCAATTCGCCCACAGTTTTACCATTCGTTATACATTTTTTATTTTTATAATAGTATATTTCATGGATTTCAGTATACGTGCTCAATGCGAGAATCACGCTGGAACTTTCACTGCTACGACTCACAGTAGAAAAATCTAATTACTTGATTTGCTTATTGTGAAAAGGCAAGAAAAAAATGGGAGGACAAAGAAAAGAAAAATGTAAATAAATTTACACAAGGCACTGTTATCGGTGAGATAAAAAATTTTCAGTGATACTTTGTTGTATTTTTATATTTTAATATTTCAGGATACACCATGTAATGGTAATATATATAAATTGTATGTGTGCATGTGAGCATCATTTTTTTAAATACGATTTTCTGAAGTTTGTGGTAGTTAATAAACATATTGTTTATGAGAAAATAATGTAAATATGCTATTGATATGCGTTCACTTATTAAGTAAAAGTTTTGATTTCATTGTGTACAAGAAAACTGGAGAATTGACAAAATAAATCAATCAGTTTCAAGATCCACAGAAATTGAATGAAAAACAGTTTTTTATTTTAAGACTGTTAGATTCAAAGAGATGTTAAATTCTTGTTTGGCAAATTTATTTTGAAGTACATTGCTCATTTCAATAAATGTTGACTAATGTTGAATAAAAACCTTTACATAACGTTTCTGTATGTAAATCTACGAGCTCTTTTTTTCAACAGGGAACTTAAAAAAAATCTAAAGTCTATAAATTCTATACAAGTTTCTTTATTTATATATATTATATATTATATACACTTCCTATTTACATAGAAACTTTGATGTCGTACAGATTTCATCCTTAGGATTATTCAAGTTTTTCAATCCCAATATTCTCTGTTTATCGATCAACTTTTCTTTTAATAAAATGGCAAGCGTTTCAATTTCACTAACGTAACAATATTAAAATAAAATGACGGCCATTACAGCAATAACAACACAACTACACTGCTCATATTAACATTAATAACAATTAATAAGAATGAGAACAACGAACGATAAAAACAAATAAATTGACAAAAACGTCAACGTAAAAGTCAATTCGAAAAAGTGATTGAACGGCCAGCATCAACAGCGACACGAAACTCGCGGAGTCGAGCCGAGCCATGTTTGCAAAACAATCGAGCATTTGACGTTTGATACATTTCCGTCCGTCATCCCGCTTGCTGACATAAAAAACAATGAAAAATCAGGCGAATCGTCGAGAACGCCACATCGCGCGACACAACGTCATCCCTAAATTCCGAAAAGCGAGAGAAATGACTAAGCGCTTTCACAACAAAGGACATGCAACTTTGACAGTTGGTAAATAATCAGCTGTCAAACGCGCAGAAGACAATCTGGCAGCGCGCTGGCCAAACGACCGACGATCCGTCGACGATTCCGTCACGATTCAAGGCCAATCGAACGCGACGATCTTTCGTCGAAGAGAGAGAAAAAAAAAATAAAAAAGAAACGTTAAAATAAATACACTGAAATTCGATGGAAAACGATCGCGATCGGGAGACGTTTCGCCTGGCCGAACGGCCCGATGGCTGGTTCGCGAAGTTGTATGAAAAAATGTAATTCGAGGAGCTGGATCGTCGATTACGGCGACTCTGTCAACGTCAACGCAAGCTACGGCCGACCCGTTGGCACTCACCGTTTGCTGATGTTCGTTGGCAGCCATTTCTGATTTCACTTGACAATTCACTCAGCAACACATAATAAAGATAAAGATTCGCGCGCTCTCTCGCGCCGTCCGCACATCTGTTCGCGTCTCTGTCGGCCTCGGCTCGGCCGCCCCTTCTCCCTTCCCATCGTAACTACCGCCACCGGACCGCTCTGTTTTCTTTCTCCTCGTTGAGTCGAGTCAATCGCACACCACTGGTCCCGATCGTTCTCGAGCAGCGGACAATTCGATAAGTCGAAGAAGCGGCTTTTCGTCCAGCCGACGCGCCGTTTTTGTTTGTTTTTCCTTGAGCTTCGTTTGTTGTTTTTGTTTTGTTTCCTCGTTTCATTGTTTCTTCCCACTTTTGCCTCGTTTTGTTTATTTACTTTCTAACTCTTGTTTGTTTTTGTGTGTTTTTTTAATGAGTTATTGTTTTTGTTTTGTTTTCCTTTTATTTAGTTTTCATTTTGATTTCAGCGGAAAAACGTCATCATTGGATATTGAACATCGAGGTGGTTCGACCTTTTATCGACCGATGTTTTCGTTACTTGTTGATACTTGGGGGCATTTAAATGCACACGCGGCAACCTTTAAACAATGCTGCCAACTTGGAGGCACCATTTCGGGCTTTCAGATGATCGGTGACATTTCGGATAGATCTTTGGCGCAGCTTTCGTTCTGAAGACAATGTCTGGTTATTATTTAATTATGTTAAACTTGTCGGTCGAATCTGTAAAAGACTTTTTTTCTAATTATAAATGATTATTTTTAATTGTTATCAATAATTTATAACGGTAATTATATTTTTGAGAAATGCTCAACATTTCTTTGTAAAATTTATAAAAATTAATTAACTAAAGAAATTCTTTTTTTTTTTTTGTGGTTTACTTAAAACACATTCTTCCCAACTTTGCATAAAAGTTTTATCAAATTAAGAATGAAGAAGAAACAACAACAATGATTGACGGCAATAATAATAATTGATAACAATCATAATAACGAACAACAATACCCTGGTTCAAAGATTAAATGGTTTTAGACAAAAAAATTTTAATCTGAAATAATCTGCAAAATGCAATAGAAAAATTGAGTTCATTCAGCAAGAGATTGTTTGGAAAATTGGCATCTGACAGTTCCAAGGTATCTAATTTTGAAAATCAGAATTACTCAGATTGTATGAAAAATCGACTTTGACTTCAATTTTTCTGTTGCATTTTTTGACTATATGTTAGACTATAAATTTCCTTGTCTAAAACGGTATAATTCTTGAACCAGGGTAGCAAAGATAGTATCAATTTCTAACATTGTGTCTTCACTAAGTATTTCCTTCTGTTAATCGTAAATGCATAACTGCAATTTTTCAACTATACGTTGGAAAACTGCAGCTCAAGATATGCTTACATATTTCGAGTTCTTTTGAAACATGCATTCAGAAATTCATTTTATATTTATCCTAATTTCCTTACTTGATTTTTTTTCACTCTAAACATCCATTCTCAATTGCTTCCACCAAGTTCATTTCAATTTCACGAAACGCTGTCTCATATTTCGCGTATTACAACTCATGATTTGTCGCATTTTTTGCATTGCATAAAACGTACATACCCAAAAGATATTTCGATTCCTCGTAAAGCATTCCATAAATTAAAGTAAGCGCAGAAAAGGAAGAAAGGAATTCCGGTCGATGCATTTCAGCTAAGCGAAAGGAATTCGTGGTCTACTGTCGAGAATTGCTTTCTTCATCAGAAGTCATTTTAACTGAATAATTAAATTCGCGAACGGCATTTCCTTCCAAGTTGTCTTTCAAATAGGATGAAATATTGAACATAGGAAGATGAAAGGACACATTTAAACAGTTGTTTATAAACAGTTGGTTTTTGGCAGTAAGGTCATACGTGTTATTGTTGCATAATCATTGGTCTTGTATTTATTTCTTTTAAGTGCCCTGCATTTGTGTTTATTATTTTTGACCTTATTTTGGTTAACTTTCATAAAGATTGTTCACCATTTCTAAAGTATACAGTTAATAAAAAATATAATTATAAAATATATAACTTGTTAAAAGTCACTTTTAAGAAGCAGTAACTTATCCGTTCGTTTATTTAACGAAAAATGAAGGATCTGAAACAGAGTTACGAATATTATTATCGCCACAATAAGATATATTTATATATAGTCGGACTTTGGATGTTTCAGAATTTCATATCAAAGTATTTCTTTCTTTTATTGACGATAATCGCGGGAGGATCTCAAATTACTGTTCAGGTAAAATTTCTTTCAATATCTTTAGAAAATGGAAAGGATATTAATGATGATGATTTTATTGTTTAAAGACAGGAGGCATGATAGCTGCAAAAAGTCAAGATACAGACGTGTTTTTAGAATCCATCGCTCCCGTCGTGGTAAACGGCCTTGTCGTACCGAAATTCATAAATTTTTGGTACAATAAAAGTAAGGTACTTGTTGTGTCACGAGGTTTATATAAAAATAATGAAAAAACCTAAATTGTCTGATAAACCTTACACATTAGATGAAATTGCTGTACAAGGAAATAACGGAAGACTGGAAGACTTTTAAAGATATACAGGAAATAGAAATATTAAGAACGTATGCCATGAAAACAGAGAAGACGTGTCTGGTATACGCAGGTATTCTTTTCTCAAAGGGATCCATTGATGATTATCAAAAACTATGATCATTTTGTTAAAATTTCAATTGAAATCGGCTTCATTCTGATAATGTTTTCTTCCATTCACGCAAAATTGACAAAAAAATTTAATTGTAAATAATATCTCATGATACTAAATTATTTTAGGTTGCATTTATGGCGGATTAACACCAGTTATTCTTGTGCCAACCATTCCGGCTGTTCTCGAAGCTTGCGGGTTGATCAATCAAACTGGAACAAAACTATTACCGTTCCCAGTACAATATTTTGTTGACGTCGACGTATATTACTATTATTTAATATGTGACGGAATTATGGGGACAATCTTCTTGGTGATGGTTGTTTGCGCCACAGATACAATGCTAGTTTTATTCATCAATCATGCTTGTTCAATAATTAAGATTATCGGGTAATATAGTTGTTTACTATGTGATTAAAAACAGTTCAATAGCTGATCTTATTATCGATAATAATTACTCTTTTATAACAGTTCTAAAATGAATAATACTGCTATTATGAAAGGATTACAAAAAGTACTAAAACAAATATATGTTAAACATAATAATCTGACATAAATCGCATTTCAGGTACCGTATGCAGAACATAATAACTGAAACTGAGTCTGGTTATAATGATGCATCTATAAAAGATGACATGTCATATGATAGAGCAGTAATTTGTATCAAGTTGCATAATAAAATACTAAAGTAAGTGAAATTAAAAGAGAAATGGTAACTTTTTACCTTACAGTATAAGCATAAAAAACAATATTTTTCACGTACTTTTTTGGTAAGTTGATGATCATCTACGAGCATGATAGTCGTTTATTACAACGTTCTGTTCTTATAGCACAATATATTATTACTCTTTGATATAAGTTCTTTATGTTTTATAGATTCGTGGAATTTATTGAGGAAGTACATACAAGCAGTCTATTAGTTCAATTAGGATTCAATGTTGCTGGAGTTACGTTCACAGGATTTCAGGTTTTTTCTGTTTTATAATTTCTCACATTTATTAATTTTTTTAAAAGGCCAACAATATTTTAAGTTCGAGTAAATTAATTTTGCCAACTGTACTGAAAACAGCTTTGAATATTACATTAGATTGGTAGGTATATTGGTTTAACGGTTCTTATGAAAAGTCGTTTAATTGAAATTTATACGTAAAAAGTAGTTTTGTTTAAAATAAACAATAATATTTTTCACATACATTTTGATAGATGCTAATTTTCGTAAGAACTTTTGATATTTTTTAAATTTTGATAATTCTTATTGTGATTGAAAACCAAAGAGTTCCACTTCAATGGATTACTATATATCATTATTTCTACTTAATATTTTTCATTAGGCAGTTATGTTATTACACAGACCATCAGATTCCTTCAGATACCTTACTTTTACTCTCGCTCAAATGAGTCACTTATATTTCCTATGTGGGACTCCTCAAAGATTATATGACGACAGTCTTAAACTGCGTAATGATATGTATGTTGAATAAATTAACTTCAGTTTTATTTTAGCTGCGTTGGGAAAACGGATTATGTTGTATCAACATTAAAAATAATGATATTAATATTTTACTAATAATAATAGCATGTAACTATATCATACATAATAAATGAAAATTCCGGTTTGTCGAAATTATGTACAAGAATTTTATGGTTCATGTTGAAATCCAACTCAAGTTTTCTATTGCTGCAACATATTATTTTTCCCAGTGAAAACAATTGATTAAATGCATGGAAAAAATTAGATAAATATTTAAAGGAATATTGAAGAAGAATGAAAGATTTAAAAAAAAATACTTCAGTGTCTATTATTAAAAGTGATATCTGAAAGATTAATTGCTTTCTTGAAAAGTGGTATAATTAATAGAGAAAATTATATTTCAAGTAACAATGGAAAATGGTATAAAGTATCCAATAGAACAAGAAAATTGATGACATTGTTTCTAGTCAGAACAACAAAACCGTGCAAAATAACTGCTGGCAAATTTTTTACAATGAACATTGAAACATTCAGCGGGGTAAGAATAAGTTATTTTATTCTTCTTTGCTTATTACAATATTAAAGTATTAAAGATAGTTTATAAATTGATCAATTTGTTTTCTGTGTTGATTAAATTGAATAATTTAATTCAAAAAATTATTTTATAGGTTCTACGAACTTGCATGTCATATTTTACCGTCTTATCCTCGCAAAGAGAAAAAATAGATTAAAATAATGGGTTGTATTTTATGATAAAAAATAAATATATATTTTAAAATAAAAATATAATTTACCAACTTTTAGGATTCTAATTTATTTAATCGTATATCTGTTATATTAATGTCATACCATTAAATAAATAACGATCTTGATGATCACAAAACATAAAACAATTGATGGATTAAACAATTAGATAGTTTGTATGTAAAACGTTTTATTTTTCAAATATTTATTTTTACACATTATTAAAAATTAACAGAGTTCTTGATTACAAATTAAATATAATACTTTGAGACGTTGATATTGAAAATCCTTCACGTTAAGGGGAAGAAAGAAACCTTTTTTATTGCACAGTAAATACACACAACATCGTTGCACAAACATTGCTAATTTTAATAATGAAAGAATTTAATTAATCAATTTGATTTGATTAATTTATTGAAAAATTGCATCTCCATTCATTCATTTTGTTAGATCTTAGATAAATTCTAACTTTAACAAAAGATTTCATTACAAGAACTCCGTTCTTACACAAAAAATCAACGATGCAATTTATACTTTTGTTAGTAGTTAATTTAACAATTCCCATAAACATTAAATTACACATTCACATATTTTTTATGTTTCACCACTACATTGATATAAAAAACATAATGTTATTAGTACAACACGACTATTCCCCTAGCTTTCATACATTTGTACAGCTTTGACTAATAGCATTGTCCACACCCGTTTCTGTATTTTATTGCAAAAATCATATATTCACTACCATATACTGCAATAAAACATTCTTTTTAATTGTAACTTTATTATTTCAACCAAGAGTTAAAAAACTACCTTAAGGTATAATTTTGTAATAATTGAATAAACAAGAACACAATACTGTAATGAGTTTTGCAAAAACATTTAAAATCAATTTGACACAGTTTGCGAATGGTTTATTTGTGGACAATGTTGAAGCAAAATTATTTCGTTGAAAAATAAAAAAAAATTTACATTGATTTTTTGATTACTAATAACACCGTTGGACAAATTTAAAATAATGTAGTTCTCACCTTTTTTTCTTCTCTTCAATTCTGTCTTGGTTTTGCTTCATTTTTAATTCCCCACGGAATTGGATATTAAGATACGCATATTATACAATACAAACTTACATGTAAAAATAATTTAATGATAAAAAATGTTGATTGTATTCCAGTTTAGTAGACATTCGGTACTGATCAGTACAAAGTGATTTACAATTGTACACGCAATACAATTCTCTTCTATATGAGACAAAAACTATATAACAGATATTTCGCTCACATAATGTTCTCTCAAATATTACCGTTTCAAATGTTTTCATTTATTGATCACATATTGCAATCTCCAGTTACCTTCATGATTTCTTCTATTGGACGATGATGAACAAATGAAGTGTATCAATTTGGTTTTATTTATGAAAAGAAAGAAATGACCCAGGCAACTTGAACGTCCACAGTGATGTCACAGTAATATCACACAAAGTTTTAGTTGTCTGCCACAACTAAATTAACATAGTATATAAAAGGATTGAGTTTTCAAGTTAATAGATAGAAATTAATATTATCATATTATATCAATAGATGATCAATACTTAATTCAGTCTACTAATAAAAAATGATCGCATAATTAGTAATTTATTTTTTTACTTATTATACTGCATTCATGGAATAATCATTCGTTACATTTGAGAGAGTGCAATGCGCAAGCTAGTATTAATTTGATGGAAACGTTGAGACAACATATTACAGACAATTTTACTAATCCGAGCTGGCTATACACGTTTATAAAAATATTTCACGTTAAATTCTTTGACGTATATTAGGTTACTCGTGTTTCAAGTCACGATTGATCGATGTATTTTTGTAAAGTAAAGGTTTTAACCATCGTCAGTTCGTTAAGTATTTTTTATTTTTTAAAAGAAATGTCTGTCTTAAATAATCTTATGATTTTAATGCATAAAAACATGTATTCAAATCATATTTACTACGTCACTTTAGAAATGTCAATAAATTATTACCAATATTCACTTATAATTCACTTTGTTTTTTTATATTTTCATGTATTATTTCTTGCTTAAACTTGTCAATTTATTTTATTTATTATAACTTATATCTTATAACAATAATTAAAACTCAAAAAAAAAAAAAAAAGAATATATATATGAGCCAATAAGAAATATCCTTATTGTATTAGAATATTAACATAATTTAATTTAGATGGGATAACTATTAACTTAGAAATTACATTTTCTTTTTTTGTAAACATTGATGTAACCTTTATTTTTTTAGGCAGAGATATCAAGCTGCAGATATCAAGTTTCTCGCGCATTGAAATTCAAATAAATATTTACAAAACTTTGTAATAGTTATTCAAATAAAAAAAAAAGACGTATTCAAAATTATTACAAAGAAAATGAAATTATCGAAAAATGTATTATCTATTTCAATTCTTACATACATGTTGTAAATTTCCCTTATAAAACTACTACTCAAAAATCCCTGATTTTATAGTATTTTAAAATAAATACACACAAAAAAATTACATTAGTTTAGAAGCTTTGACAATTTCAGATTAATCCTAATATACCATATTTTGAGATTTAATTTATTGTTCAACAGATAAACAAGAATAAAGTCAACTGATATGGGCAGTCGCTCGGTGTACTATCGGTTCGTCCTTAAATAATGGTTATTATTAACTTCTACTGTCATGCCAAGTACAGAAAATAACGAGCTCATCAATTAAAATGCACAATTTCACCATAAAACAATTAAATTATTACAATAATACAAAATTAAAATGGATCAAAATACAATTATATAATTTAATAATTTATACACAATTTTCAACTATGAAGATGAGGTAGAACTGTGAGTTATTCCAAAAATATCTTTTGATTTAATACATTTATAACAACACTAATATTTAAATGTTCGTTATACGACAAATCTACACTCAACATGGCAGTATTAATTGCAATTTCGCGTGTTGATGTACAAAAATTAACGAAAACAATAAATTTCGCAACTTAACAGTTATTTTCTAGTTTCATCACTTTTCCAACTGTTTGTAATGAATTGCATTATTCGCCAAAAGACATCCATCTTTCTCTCCATTCAAAACACGCAAACGCATATAATGCAGTTTACAAACGAATGATTAATCAAAAATAGTTGTCTTTTGTTACAATTAATTTTTGTACTTCAGTTTTATAATTAATTATCGTTTTTAAATTGTTTTTGTATCGAATCATCTTAGTTTTCAAGTTTGCTGTTGAACATCAGACGTTCGTTTAGTATAAGAAAAATAAATATTGTAACACAAGATGCGACGTCGTGACGGATTAACGTACAAAATTTTGTATATATAAAAATGCGTCTTATTGTATGTATATGATCAGCTGGACAACTGCACTTGTTTGACGTTACGTCAATTACACATACGTATACATTTATGTACATTTGTATGTGTATATATACACTACGTTTCCTTGCTCTTTGCAACTCCTGTGGTTTGTTTTTCCATTGCAAACAAAATTGCAACATTTCACAACTATATTCACAACACCGATGCACCTGAATTCACTATGGTGACATTTCAAATAGAAGTAGCAGTTTCTTTATACAATATTATCATCTTTTTACATTATCATTCTTCTCTTTTTTTTTTTTTTTACTTTTTTTCCCTTTATTTTATGAAATTGCTTAAGCATTCAGAAAACTGGACTCTATTTCGTTGAATGACGTTCTTATAATAAGGAACGACTCATTAGTCGTATAAATTGAACAAAAAAAGTATATAGCAATAAAAATGTGTAATGTAAAAAAGGAAAAATTTAAAGTAATTGAAAAATCGCTTTATAAATGATGCGTAGAGGACTGGAGTTGTATAAAGTTATATTACTCTATACTGGCGTAGGAAGTCGTAGGCCGTTGGCAGGGATCATTTTCGAGTAGAGGTCTAGTAGTGTTGTTGACGTTGTCACCTTTGGTGTTGTCGATGACACTGCAGTTATCAGACATTTGCTGTTGAATTGTTCTACGTCTTCGATGGCAGGACATCACGTCTGTAAATGTATTAATTTATTACAGAAATTAAGAAAAAAAAAGAAAAAGCTACAATTTTTTCGTTCAATAAAATATTTAAGACGAAATATGAAAATCTAGAGTCAAGGGACTGATGTCGTTTGACATTATTGAAATTTAAAATTTTTAAAATTCAAGTAACTTTTGATACGGTTCTTGTTATTTAGCTTATCAATTACGCAGTTAAAATTTCTGAAAGTGTTATTATAAGTGATGATGTACATTTAATTAACTGAAAACAAAAATCAATTGAATAGCTCTAAGTCTATTAATTATGAATTTGTGTTACTTCGTGTTAATAACTTTACCTACACCGTTGTTATTATTATTATAATGTATGATAAGTTTTATAACTTTTTAAGTTAATTTTCGTGTGAAATATAACTAAATAAAATATTAATAAGTGCAAGCGATAAGCTAAAAAAATGATTTTGTTAATTGAATTAAAATTTATTTGGTTATTAGAATTAGCATAAAACCACTCTTTTCTTTTTATTTTTCATGTAGAGAGAAAATTTATGGTATCATATTTTAATACGGTATGTTTTGTAGGATAAAAATATGATAGTCACAGTTGGAAACGGACTCTTGCTTATTTCTCTTGAAAGTGATACCGCAGTTAAATACAGTGATTATCCACCATAAATAACAACAAATTTTCTCTCTGACTGTATATACTTATAAAATTAAAATTAAAAATGTATATAATCAATTAAATTAAAAAGTATTTTGAAGTATAAAGTTTATAGAATATTTTGTCTTGAGGAAAGAAAAGAAAAGAAGTGCAGAATTAAAGAAGCTTGTTGTTGTCATGGTGAAATTGTGACTACTTATCTCCACGTTTCCGCAAGTCATGAATAATTTAAACTTTATTATTAAAATATTAAAATTTAAATTAAAACACAACATAGACTTGTAATTTTATAAAATATTCAAATATTTACCACTGACTTTTTTATATTTTTTTTAGAAGATACAAACAGTAGAGTTTGTGTCACATTCAATCTATGTCATTCCTTTTACATTATTGAGTTGATATTTTAAAACACTCAAAATATTATTCTTATTATCATTTTTTTTTTCCATAAATTTAACAGAACATGTTATACTTTGGTGAATAATAAATTTAATTTACTCATAAATGAATTCAATAAATCCTGATAGATTAAAAATAATTGAACCGAGAAACATTGATGTTACTGTGCCAACATAAAATTAATAATGGACGATTACAAAAATTAATAAATAAGAAATAAATAAATGGAATTTCACGAAACATAAAAAAGATTTAAAAACAACTTGCTGTATGAAAAAAAATTGTACATTTTACTCTAACAAAACATTTTCATACAAGTTTTCAACTTGTTAGAGACCATGACATACTAATGAAACATATATATCAGGTCAAGTTCAATTCAATGTCATGTTACGTCAATATCATCACTTGCCATGTCGCACCAACATGAATACAATGCATACAAACATCAATTCTTCGACATGTTTTTATCAACATTTAATTTTTCTCACCGTATTGCCGATTTTTTTTTAAAATAAGTTAGGCTTGCAATATTGCAGTCGGCCATGCATGTATCAGAGTTAAATGACAAACGATTAAATTATTGTCACATTGCGCAAGCTTTTGGCTCAATTCGGTTGTGATAAATTAATTTAATGGGACTCGCTTCTTACTCTATGCAGTAGACTTACATCACCAAACACAAATTAATGCAGTGTAATCAGTCTTTTAAAAGTAAAAGGTGAAAAAAGCTTATGAAAAAAATCAAAAGACAAAAAAATAAGAAATAAAAAGGAAAACAATGAGTAAATGTAAAAAAGAAAGAAATTAAAACTAATCAACGAAAGGATAGAAAAAAAAGGAAAAGAAACATGAGAATTTTCAAATGGGATGGTCCAGAGCGTAGAGTCGCGAGAGTGAGCAACCTGATGCCCGACCGTCGCTCAATTGCATCCTACCTATCAGTCAAATTCGAGCGCTCGAAAGGTGGGTGTTGTTGTGGGGGTGTGGGAAGAATTGAGATTGCTTACACGTTGATTCAACGAGGTCTCTTGAACACCGTCCAGATTTCCCCGCAGGGCTTGCTTGTGATTGGCCAGCTTCTCGCGATTCATGGGAGAGCCTAAAACCAGCAACATCGTCCATTTTTTTAACATCATTTACGTTTTAAATACTCGAGACTGTTCGCTTCACTAGACATAGAGTTGTACAGAACACTTATTGGGGTAAATAAACGCGATTTCACAAGGAATCGAAGGAAAGATATAAGGCATTTCTAAAAAGCACCATCACCATAACAACAACAATGCTAGGTGAGACATTTTCAGTGAAGAAAACAAAAAAGAAAAAAAAAATTATGAAAGGAAGTTGTTTTTCTAATGATAGAGGTCCTTCCCACGTTGTTTCATAAAGATGAACAATAATTTATTATCAACTTGTTGATCGAATGTTATTCACAACTAATCTACTTACCTATATAACTAAGTAAAACCGGTAAAAATATCAGTCCATGGGCTGCACCGAATAACACTATTCCTAGATACATCCTAAAATAAAATACCTGAACAGATAAAAAGATTATGTCAGTTAGTAAATGAAATAAATTTTCTTATGTGATAAAATATTATGAACACTGATAATAAACTTTTTCTTTTTTTTGTTGTTTGTACTGTAGCAAAAATGTTATTTAAGAAAAACATTAGAGTAAGATTTGATGATGTGCACGAAAGACACATAAAATATTCCAAAAATAATGCGACCATCAAAAAGTCAAAGTATAACATAAATTTCAATCACAGGTAAGTATTGAAGTTTTAATAAATCAGTGATAATTGTTTAAAAAAAAGGTAACCAGTGATTGTAGGTTACTTACTTTGAAGATCTGACTTTTAGCAAAGCCAAGAACAACAATTCCACCGAATTTCGTCAGCGTAATGCCACTGAAAATGGAACTACCCATATTTGTTAAAGCATCTGCCACCCTTTCGATTCGCGTTTCTTTAACAGATACAGAAAACGAGTGCACCAAGTGACTGCAGAATTCTACAGCTATGCCAACAGCCTGTAAAATATCATTAAATTATTTTCTATTTTAAATTTTTCGCACACATGTCATAATAATAATTACAATTATTTCAGAATTCATGTATACTTATTTATGAACAAATGACAGATAAAAATGTAAAAGATGCAACAATTTACCATAACAAGATTGACGAGGGAAACTGCATTTAACGTGATATGCCACCAGTACATCAAACCACCAATATTTACAACAATCATAGTTATGGTGATGAGAACAACTAACGAGGAAAATATGTCTAGTCCCATTAATAAGAATGTAACAGCAAATATGGCCAGCAATGAGATCGCCAAGCTTTTCAAAGTGTCCGGCCACATAGTTAAGTACTGTTCATAAAAGACGTAGAACACGCTGTATGGGAAAACTTCGACCTCTCCAGTTTCTCCCTGCTTTTTTAAATTGGTGTTGATCATTGTTGTTAGATTGGCAGATATTTTCCTGGCCTCTCTCATGGCTTCATAATAATCCGCTGATGTTTTCAAAATTGTATGATAGCCCATGAAATAAGACGCTTCGACACGCGAGAGTTCCGTTTTGCTGTCTGTAATGTATTTTACGCCATTGCCATAAGCAGCGTGACCACCTTTTGGACAAGAGTCTGATGGATTATCTTTTAGGAAGAACGGTAAATATCTCTCGAATTCTGATGGTAGAGGCCGTTGAAGAACATTTGTTTTTATATTGCATAAAACGCATTGCTGGCTGAAAGCTGAAAAGACAATATTTTTAAGTATAAAGATATTTGAAAAAAGTTCAAATGATTGTCAGTATAATAGAGATGTCAGTAAAGTAGAGATACATTTGAGAAATAATAAAATAAATTTGCTATAAATACCATTACTGGGGCAGAAAGTATGATTTTGTTTAAAGTATTTGCAACATGACTGACTGCTTGCCCAGTCGAAATAATCATCTAACCATGATGAAGCTGGTTTAGCAATGTACGTCCTATAAACATATCATATATTCAATATTCAATATATATTAAACACATACACAAATTTTATTTGAGTTTTTAATCTTTAAATTAAAATCACTCAATGTAACATTATTCGAAAATTATTTACGTAATCATTACTGAATTATGACAATTATAACCATTTCAGATTAAATATTCATCAATTACCTATTAGGAATCTGAGCGGCAATAAAAACCTGTGTTGAAAGTGAATCGGAATTACAGTTTTGTCCACCACATATTAAATTTTGCTGTTGAGTAGATGAATAATTTAGATCTCCTTTAACTACAAAATACATCGGAGGTCCGATTGATAAGTAACTATTTAAGAACTGCAAAAAAAATCGTTTATTATTATCTGAAATAATATTTTTGAATTATATTTTTCATATGTTTAACAAACTGTTGTATAATTACCTGGAAGTATTTTAATACAAAACTATCTTCGGGCATAGAAAGTTCTTGATCCAATCCGATTTCAATGTGTGGTACCACCGCTATACTCGTACAGAGCCAGCCAAAGAAAATAATCATAATAGCAGCGCGTACCCATTTGCGTAATAAAAGTGGCACGTATGCTTCTTTAAAGATTTTGTACAAAATTCCATCTACTCCATCCTCATTGCTATCTTTTTTCGATCCTCTTATAAAGCAACAAATGTCTAACCGATTGTTCTGCAAGTAATACATATAAATATAGTGACAAATTTGGGAACATTTGTATTTCTAATATCAATTTTAATTTTCATATAAAGACACTTACAGCTTGTCGAACTGTGTCTAAAGCTAACAAGCTAACAAAGCATGTGATTTGGAGTAAAAAGTCGATCAGAAGAGCCATTCCAGCATACAAAGCAAATGCTTTAACTGCTGGCATGTCTGACAAGCCACCTAAAAAAAAAGAAAGTTGACATTAAATGATTTTTTTTCTTTTTAGATACAAGAAATAACGAATCAATAAAACATTCCTTTTTCAAATTTTGTTTCAACAATAAATATCACTGCTGTTGATAAAAAATTTACCTAGGAAGAAGCAGCAACTTTCAGAAATGGACGTCAGTAACATACTAGGTCCTACTTGGCCTAAAATACGACCAATATGTTCAGGAACTGATTCATTCGGACGTCTGCTTTCCCGTTGATGAGTTTGTACCAAAATGAAAATGTTATCTACACCGACCGCCAATACAAGGAACGGTATCACTTCGATGATAATCAATGTTGCGGACACTCCAATGTATCCGAATAATCCAACCGAACACGTAACAGACGTAAGCACAATTAACACACCTCCCAATCCAAGAGTGATTTTTGAGTCAATCTAAAATGAAATGGTGAAAATCAAACTCAGTCGTACCTGAGAGTTTTTTCCTTGAAATTTCATTATTTTTCATAATATTAATAACTTACCAGGAACCGACTGCAAGATCTTATTTGACCTAACGATATAGCAATATATGCAAACATAATAATGTACGAAACAAGAATAGTCAATATATCCGACTGAGATTCTCGATCCAATTCATCTTCAATAGATCTTTCAGATGTATATGCGATATCCATATAAGGCGGTTTCTTCGTTTCAGTCCAGTTTTTCATAAATTCAATATACCTGAAAAAAATTAATTGAAATATTAATTTTGTTATTTAAGTAATGTCTATTTTTAACATTGAAAAAAATCGCTAAGTATTATTGACAATACACGTACTTCTTTTCCCATTCCATGGCAGGCAACAATTTTGTTTTGTTATGATAATTATTAACAAGAATGGTGATAATAATTGCAGTAGCCTTGTTGTACTCTGGATTACGCAAATTTTCACCTGGCTTAATGAATCCGCCAACTGCAATCGCAGCCTCCACCGGACCACCATAAGATGCAAAGCACGCAGTATTGTAGGGATT
The DNA here is from genome assembly GCA_022817685.1 of Aradophagus sp. ZL-2020. Lineage (NCBI taxonomy): Eukaryota > Metazoa > Arthropoda > Insecta > Hymenoptera > Scelionidae > Aradophagus > Aradophagus sp. ZL-2020. Next base: position 39,631 of record JABFOV010000018.1, on the reverse strand, counting down.
TCTAAAAATAAATTTAAAAATCAGTAACGTAAAAAAAAGCAGCTTATCAGACAGTTCTCTTTGATTGATTGTAATCAAAGTAATGACAACAAAGAAAAACATTTCTGAAAACTTACGAAGTACATTTAACGAAGCGATCCAAATAATTAATTGTGTTGTTAAAGTCATCTATTTCAGTTTCATTGAAAAAGTCGATGCTATCTTCATAATAACCCCAAATGCTTTGGATTAAACATTCCGATGGACTGTCTGGGACTTGATCAGCATCAACTAGTGGAGCAAAGCATATGTCTGCCAAAGTATAATTATTTTCCGTTACAAGGCTTTTAATGCCTTCTTGCAAGTCGTACACGTTGAGCAAGAAATCCTTGTCGAAGACTGGTCCAAATGTGATTCGACCATTAGATGTGTTGTGTACAATCTGTAAATATAGGTAATAAGTTGCTTTAATCAATTTCAGTAACACAAAGATTAATTAATTATTCTAATCAGTATGGATATATAATTAATATAACTATTGTTAACTGATTAACTGATGATTTCCTAAAAGTTAAAATTAAACTTTTTTAAAACTTTACCATTTACAATAATCTAGGAAAGTATCGACAACAGCGACCTCACTAATTCAAATAAGCAAATTTTTTTGAATAAAAAACCAATTTATAACATTATTATCACATATGTCTATATTATCTATATAAAATAATATAAAATCATCACTATTATAAAATTATTTAAGATTATCGGTTTTTTCGAAATGATGACTAGCGTTCAAATTGCAATTCCATTATTTAAATTCTTAAAATTTAACTGAGATGGCGTACAACTTAAAAATAATCAACAACTTTCCTAGAGTATAGTCTCAAATTGTAAATCAGTCGTTATTAACAGTTTTCTATTTTATTTCAGAATGATCAGAATTACAGAATAAAAAAATTAAGTCTTACAGGTGGTAGGCCAACAGAAGTTATAATTATCTGCTCGGTTCGATAGAAAGGCTCAAAATTGCTGTCAAAGAAAGTTCTTTCGACGCGAGATCTGGAATGAGGCGAGGCCCACAATTCAACAGGGTCCGTAGTCACGTGGATATATTTGATGCCGTATCCCAAGCCGACAATAAATATTGATCCGAGACAAATGATGATCCATGGATATGACGCGCAAACTGCAAAGACATTATTTATGTATTTAATGTATGATTTGTTGATTATTATACATATAATCATATTTCCTACACGAGCCATTTTTTCAAACTGTGGATTAACATAAATTCCGGATTCTCAAAATAATTTTAAGTATTAATAATTTAAATTCATACCTGTTCCCCATCGGCAGAAGAAATTTTGCAAGAATTTATCGGTATTTGCACCAAGCCGCTCAATAAACGTTGACTGGTCATCTCTCAAGGATGGTAAATCCTCAGCAGATATTACACCTGTGTTAATTCAATTAATTAATGCCCGACAACTCAAGCGAACACAAATTTTTCCAAGGAGCATCATTGTGATGAACGAAGCTTAGATTCAAACAATGTTTGTGTATGCAATTCAAGAATGAAAATCAACAAAAAAACTACAAAGAAGTAATTTTGTCAAAATCATTGTACCCAATAACATTTCCTTCTATTAATCATTATAGAAAGAATCATCCAATTAATTACAAGACATTGTCCAAACAGCTAATACGAAGTGATAACAAAATCGGAACAAATTTACTTCCTCTACAAGTAGAAAAACAGAAGACTTTTGCAAATGAAACTTTATTTCGTGCACAAGTCGTTTACTGCGTTACGATAGTTTGACTTTAAACATGTTTTGAAAAGCTGAAGCAAAATACACGCGCTGCTCACATAAGACATTTTTTTTACTCAAAAAAGATATTGCCTGTAGATCAATCTATGAATTTCGGGAACAAAAATCGTGAGGTGACAATCGAACCAATTTCGGACTGTCAGTAATTTTGGATTACATGTCCTATACAAAATAATATTCAATTTCTCATACTTAACATCAATGACAAATCGTGCAGGCAATGCCTTTTCCAGTATCACTGTTTAACATAAATTATAACTCTGCATCAGCGTTGCGATTGATGTGCGCAAAGTACTCCTCGTCAATGATACCACGTGCATTGCATACCTTGTCATTCCAGGAAGTACTTTTTGTTGCATTCATATGCAACGCTGACACAGAAACACAAATGAAAAAACAGGTAAAATATTAATAAAATAAAAGACAAAGAGCTACAGTAATAACAGCAACGGTAGTAACAATAACAATAAACAATTATGGAAACAAACATATATTGGATTTATGTTGTGGTTATATATGGGAGATATATTAAGAGGATTTGTCTTATATGCATCCTTTTGCATAAAATATTGTGGCATAGTGCAAGTTTGCTATTGAAAGAATGGAAGAAAAGAAAAAGGAGCAGCTAAAGTGTCAAAGGTCAAGTGCGAGGATATAGGTCAATTGGTTTAAAATCTGCAACCTCTAATCGCCCGTCGTCCTCCTTTTTCACAACAGTTTTGTATCTTATTATTTCCTTTTTTTTTTTTTTCTTTTTTCTACATACCGTATCTAAATTTCGTCTTACTCGAGCAGAGGTTTTTTCGTCATTGTAAAATTTATTCTCTTATCAAAATAAAGTAAATTAATATAATCAGAGACAAAGTGATAATTTCAGCTTTGAATTCTTGTTCAAAAACCGGAAAACTTTTGTAAGAATATTAAATAGTAAAAACGTCAAATAAGTCGAAGCTAAGTTCTTCTTAACAATATAAAATACAAATACTTTTTAATATATTGATAATAATAAAATGCTCGAAACAAACATTACAAAGCAAATAATTTTATGATTATGATTTTATTATTTGACTTAATATCTCAAAATAGCAAGACAAGAATGTCAATAACTTTGCACATTAAATTCAGTATGCAATGATCCAATGCTTTTATTCTTATCGCTTTTACTATATCGTATATCTTACAACAAATTTTCAACAGATAATTCGAGCAAAGATTTTTGCAAAGCAAAAATATATTAATATTACATAACTATAAAAATATTAAAAATTTTTCTATGTGCTGCCAAAATAATATTACAAAATATTATTTTAGGACACGAATTTTAATTTTTTTATTTGCTTTTCGTATAAACTGCTGAAGCAATAAATGAACGATTCGGTAAATAAGAAATTAATTAGTGCAGCGTGTGAGAAAAGTGAAAAGAGTGCGAGAAGAAAAGAACTGAAAAGTAGGCAACTGTTGTGAAGATGAAGTTAGAACATACTGGAACGTTTAGACTGGAGTGGGCTGTCTTCCTGGTCAGCAGCGAGAGCAATGCGAGCACCATCTCCTGAATGATGTAGCCCAGCGGCTAGACGTCTACCCACTTGCCTTCCTACCTCTTCCCCTCGTGCAACTACACACGCACGCACACAAACACACAACGGGTAGGATATCAATATCTTTAACTCTTCTTGTTTTGCCAAACAATAAGATTTCGTTTCGCTAAAGTAATTATTCTTTTTCATCGGCAGGAAAGAACTACAGTTAGTTCATTTACCAGTGCATGTATTCAATACCCATACCATACTAACAATGTATCTCAAAGTTAAAATTTTAAAGTATGAAAAGGAAGAGACACTTTTTTTTTGTTTTTCAGAAATAGACAAGGTTTTTTTTACTGTCATAAACTTTGAAAATAACTTTTTGTCCGTGGAAGTAGTGACATATTTTATTCCCGTAGAAAAAATTTATTGCACGTAGCCTTAATAATAATAAATACGAGCCGCATTAAAATTCATACCTTGAAGAACTTGCGTTTTTGAATAATATTTGTTAGATTAATTCAAGATCATATTTCTATTCATATTAGAGTTTTTTTCAAATAAAATTCAAATGAAAAAAAATTGCTAAGTTACTGAAATATAGTTATAGTTACATTATGTGCAAAATATACAATATTGCAGTACTATTACTGAGGTATGTTAATAACAAGTGTATAAAATAACCGTCTGTGCGAGTTAATGGCCAACAATATTCTCTTACTGATATATAATTATAATGTTAAACAAATTTGTTTACACAAATTGTCTGTACATTTTGCAATTATAATAAAATATACTTAGTTATTAAAATATGGTGTGCATAGTATGCTAGGTACGAATTTCCAATTATAGAAATGTGTGCGTTCAACGTTAATTTTTTTTAAATTTTTCATTTTCTTACTAAAAATAAATATAACTATCAAGTTCTTCAATCACCAACAAACCAGTGCAACATAATCACAATAAAGACCATAACCAAGATAAAAAATTATCCTCCACCATTTTGATATGTGATATTGAAATACACAACCATTAATTAATGTAGAAAATACTTCAATTAAAATGAGCAACTCATTGGTATTCTAGTGTCAAAGAGGAATACCAACGGCTATCTTAATTCATTTGCTATTAGGCAGAAATAAAATCAAGGAAATTTTGAAATTGATATATAAAGTGAAACTGTATTTTAAATTATAAATAAAACTTTTATAATAATATAAAACATACAATTTCACATGGTAATTTTTTAAAGAACATTTTGAATCGTAAACGATAATTATGCATAAATACCAATTGTAGCAAATGAACTAAGTGATAATTCAGTCGAAAATTAGTAACGGCAAATAATGAGAAGCAATGCCTATTTTTCATTTGAAATGAATAAGCTGAAAAATAATGTAATTTTACACGTATTAAATTCACTTCAAATTACTAGTATTTAACTTCTATTATCTTTTCATTTATCACTAAATTTACTTTTGATTACGTTCTTATTGTTTTATTTCATCTATCAGTATTTTTTCACAAAAACGGTATGTTTTGCTGATGTGTCAAACTATACTTTTTTTCTGCTTGTCACAAATTTATTTTTCTTACTTTTATAAATATTATGAAAAATGTAAGGGAAAATTCTTATTCGTAGTACCTTATATAAAAGTTCTTTTTTAGCAATTACTGTTGATTTGACGAAAAACAGATAATTTGGCATATTCGGCTCAAGTGATTTAATAAAAATATGAGATTTTGAAAACATTATCAACTCTATTACAGACTCAAAAATTTTAATTAAAAAATACTATACACAATATTTATGAAAAAATACTGTAGGTGATGAACAATATACTATACTTTTGTCTCGAATGTTCATATTCATAAATTTAATGGACAAAAACTTACCGATTTGATTTCTTTTGTTAAAGAAGAGAATGGTAAGGAGGAACAGCGCGGTTCCAGATATGAAAATAATTGTCATGATAACTGCGTAGCCATCATAGCCCAGCAATTTGAATGGACCTGGTAGAGGCGGAAGCGGAGGTGGAACTGGACAACTTGATTCGCAATCTATACAGCTGCATGCTTTAGAAGTCGTCTAGAATTTGAATTATAAAATGTCATTTATCAAAGAAAAAAATATATTCAAATTTATTATTAAAAGAAAATTTCATTGTGATTCCTAATGTTGACCACAGGTCAGTTACAATATTGATAGCAAAGTAAACTATATAAACACTTTATTAAAGTAATTTCAAAAAATACTTAGCGTTCAAACAAAGTCTGTTTTATACTTATGTCGATAGCCGATACATTTTTTTTTTCATTGATTATAATTTTTTTCGCAGTACAGCTAACAGACAATAATTCAGTAATTTGATGCATTATCATTATAATGCATAATACAATTCATCGGACTATTAATTTCAGAAATAATTTTAAATTTAACTATTAATAATTATTAAAATTAAACGTTGTTAACTTTAATCTCTTAATAACATTTCCATCATAAAAACGGATATTAAAATGATATACTTACATTCAAAGGTTTATGGCATGGTATAACTTCTGGATTTACAGGTGTGAAATTTCCAACTTTGTTCTCAGAAGGTAAATAACTCATTCGCAAAGGTGCATTGGAAGCCATGAAGTCGAACCATTTTTGAGGGTCACAACGGCTTGCTCCAAAAGAACCGCACATAAAGTCCAGCGCTAATTGTCCCGAGCTTGGTACGTATACATTTTTGCACGAGTCAAAAGTTTTGTTCATGTATGTACCAGTAAGATGGATATTAATTGCATTGACGTACAAATGGTTTGCTACAGAAAATTAACGTTAAGAATTATATTTGTTCTTCACTATTTGTCTAGTTTTGATTATCCATTTCAATAATTCAATTTTTATGAAATAATTACACTATGTATATCTGTGGTCACAGGGAAAAATAAGTTAACTGCACTATAAATGAAACCAAGAAAAAGGAATTTGAATATTTTAATTCACATATGAATGATGTAGATTTTCATTTGTATTACAACTTGAGAAATTTATACATTTTTGTAATTTCAGTCTGATAGAGTGAAAGTAAAATAGAAAAAGGGGGTAGAATTGGGTGAAAACAGTTTTTTCAAAAAGTGGAGTTAAATGGTTTTTCTTTGCAGCCACAGATATGTATTAATTTTACACTCAATTCACACTTAAAGTTATACATGTATTAAATAATACAAATAGTTAAACGTACTCTTATTAATTGGTTGAAGGTCTACCAACTCAATGAACTTGGACTGAACAGGACTGCACGTGGATTCACAGAAGATTTTCTTCAAGTTGGTTTCACAGTTGGGACACCTTGCAAGTATAGTGTTCAATACGCCGAAACCGGTAACCAAGTTTATGACTTGTTGCTCATCACAGCAGAATTCATTTTTGAATTGGCCAGCCACCAAATGAGGACAATCTTTTTTCAACAGTTCGATACTCGATTTATCAAGTGGCTTCCCTGTTCCGTTGTAGTAGGCATTGTGTTCTCCATCAATCAATCCATACCAAATGCAGTGCTCGCCATCTGCTGCCTGTAAAAAGATGCCAAGAAATTTGTTGTCAATTTAATGCTGATATGGAAATTAGAATGTTCATTGAAATGAAAACACAAACACTGAAATTATACTTGACTCATACTTTTTCATCCATTTTCTATTTGATTTTCATTTACTTTGGACGAGTTTTATTTTTAATTGCAAAATTATTAGTGATTTCATCAATGGATCGTAAACTTTAATGCAATTTTTGGAAAGTTTATAGTGCAATGTGATTGAATGAAAATTAGTTTAAGAACTATCAAAACATTAGCTTGAGTTATAATGTGTCGCATATCGTACATCAACTGTACAAATTACTTTAACTTGAAGTTTTGCAAAAATCAATGCAAAACTTTACAGTAACTTCATCAAAACCTAACGAATGACTTTATGACGGGAAGTATGTCGAAACTGAAAATATCCCACACATTTTTCTGATTAAAAATCTGAAACACCCATAAAATCTACTTTTTTCTACTCACTTCTAAATTTAATTTTATCTAAAATTAATAAAATGATAATAAATGACAAATAAAATTACAAAAAAAATTTGTATAATTGATAAATAATTTTATAATATCTATAATAAGATTTATGAATAGCTCACGAATAATAAGTTAATAATTGTTATTAATTAACATTTTAAAATTAAATTTGCTTTTTTTATTCAATATGCATTATAACAAAATGATAACAACTTCTGTCATTCGGAAATAAAACGTTTTATAAGGATTTTGATTGACATTCCTGAAAAAAAAAAAATGTTATATTTAAAAAAGAATGACTTGGCACAACATCTTTCTTTGTCATAACACTATTGCTTGAGACCTGATACGTCTTAATGCAAATAATTTCTACAAATCAAAGGAACTGATTAACAATATAAAAATTCTCAGACACTGATTATCTTGCACAACAATTCCCACTCGTTATTACATTATTTTTATCCTAAATTGTTTTTTAATGTTCGATTGTTTTTTCCCATTAACTTTAAATTGATTTGTTTAATTATTCAATTTAATTTTCACGTTTTGTTATTATTGAAAAAGTAATTTTTTTATCATGAATTAACGCAATACAAATTAACGATTTATTGAAACTGAATAAGTTGTAAATTGGATTAAAATTGTCTATTGTATTAGAAGTTTGAACGAGTCATTAAAAAAATTAATTGAGTCAATAAAAACTTGTGTTAGAAAAAAAAGGTAAAGAAATAGCTGTAGCTTGAAAAATGGTCGGAATCAACTTTGACTGCCAATTGACAATGAGTTACGCATGAAACATTGCATACTGAAAAATTCAATGATTATAAAAATTATAGGCAAAGCTGACACGTTTATCAAAGTCCTGAAATTGCTGAGTAATTTTTATTGAATTACGTCGTTGATGAATCATTGCGTTCACCATGAAATACATTTTTTAAGATAATGTTTCATTTGACAGAATTGATGGAAATTGAAATTTCTTGGTAAACGAAATTGTTGGATGAACTGAAATTTTTATATTAAAACTTTTATATTAAAATTATTATATAATATTATGATAATAACGAAATTGATAACAATGCTTTATAAGTAAATGAAGAATAAACAAGCGCCGTTACCTGTTATGTAAAATAACGAATATCAGTTGATATAATCTCACGATTAGTAACCAGCATCAAATAATGGGAGATAAGTTTTGACTCGAATAAGATATGACAATAAGGGTTACTTAAGGTTAATAGGGGTTTAATTGAAATTAATCTTTGACTAAGACTGTCTTCCATTTTTGGGCACATGTTAACGTTAATCTATTCTCATTATGTTTTAATAGATAATGTAATTTAATTTAAACCAATAATTGAGCCGTTGTATTTTGTCGTTTATTATTCACGTCGAAGACTCCGATAGAGGATGAGTTATATTAGTACTTCACTTATTTATAATCAATGATTTTTATTCGTTGATCTAATTTAAAAATGCCACAACTAGGAATCGTTCGTTGATTATTGGATTGTTTCATGTTCCACATGTCAAATGAGATGAAAATGTGTACAAAAGAAGAATGCCATTTGTGATAAATTTAAGAGAAGTGTGGAATGATAAAATACAGATATCCGCGCGAAACAGATTTATTTCAACTTTGTTTCATAACTTTTTGATACATTCGTAGAAATATTATATCAATATGTAAATACTTTTGATTTTTCTATGAAAAGTGTTAATTATTCGATAGCTTCCTGATACGGGTGATCGTGAAATCATGAAATTGTGATAAAACAAATGTTTTTTGATGGAGATAAAATAATATATTTATGAAAAAAAGGAGATTGTATTGATGATGTAATGATGGATAATTACTGAAAGATACTTGTATGTTAATAAATTGTAATTGGCATCTTGTTTGTTTGTTTAAACATTTTTCTATGGAGATATTCTAAGATATATGTTATCGGTGACTGAGGAATTACGTAATTGAACAAATATCTTCTATGTCATTAGAAATTATAAATAATTTTGAAGTATATTTATAGTAAAGTTTCATGAAATAATGTTTTACATTTGACACATTTTTAATTCTATTTTTTTCATAATAATCATTTCAAGTAAAAATAGATATTTTGTTGTATTGAATTTGGAATGAATGAAATACGAAATTGTCTTTATTTCTCGAAAAGCAAGCGATTATGTCTGTTTTATTGAACAAGATTTTCAACTTAATAGACAAAACATGGAAGAATAGATGAATATATAGTATGAGTTGATCGTTGCACATTTCAATGAAAAAAATTGAACAGCAAAACGTTCAAAAGTTTATAGATGAAACGGAGCGAAAATTGCTGATATGGAATAAGAGACGTGTTGACTCATGTCGATATACATCATTCAATATAATTTGTTTCCATTTTGATAAAATTAATTTTACATTCAATTATTATAATCTACAATACCATTTTCTTTTTAATCCTAAAAAATTAACTAATACTGTAATTATAATAATTTTAATAATACACTTGATTGTAGATCAACTATTCCAAAACTAGTTTCCTAATACTCATTAAAATATGTATATATTATCTTCCTGCCTTACTGTGTAATTTCAACTTGATCTTGATACATCATAACTTTTAATTTACCAAGTAATGATTTTCAATTTGTTTCCATTAATTATACTTGTTAAAATTTCAACAAAAAATTAATGATGACGCGTCAATAAACATAAATATTTAAAAAATATACTTTTTTTGCTGGGCAAATGTTTTTTCTTTTTTTAAGGGGGGGGGGGGTACATTTTGGGAAACTTATTGTAGAAAACGTAACGAACAACCAAAACATTTGTATTTATTTCTTTTTTATTGTGAGAATTTTTAATCAAAGTGTTAAGTCTGAATCTTACATAATTTCAAGATAAGATTATTGAACATCGCTTTGAAGAATGTGCAAAAATCGAATTCATTCACCAAAGCAAATAACAATAATAATAAAAAAAAGAATGGAAACTGTATAGAATAATAGAAACAAAAAAAATTCACTAAACTTGCTGAAACAGACTGATTGAAATCTGATTCCAAAGAAGACTGTTATAAAACTGCATTAAAAACTGAATTACAAAAAACTGAAAAAAAACGTAAACTGTACTTTTGAAAATTAAGGTTACTAGCATGCTGCTTAAAATTACGATTCACTTCCTTGTCGTGATTGCACACTTGACCTCGCGATGTAATGTCAAAAAGAATAAAATCATTGATAAAGAAAAGTTTAATTAAATTTATTCGAGCTGAGATATGTACTTAGGTCGATAGGACCTTTATTACAATGGTAACGTCACTGCATCGACAATAAAATGCATAATTTAGATTGATTGGGTGTGGTTGTCTATACGTGCACCTCTTTACACTCACACATAAACGGACGCAAGGAGTATTGACATACTGAATGCACTGTCCATTAACATGTAATTTTGGACCAAGATTTGTTTACAGCAAACAAGCAATTAAAGTAACGTTTATTGAACATATTTTACTGAACTATTTTATTGTTGAGATCTTACCTTCAAATTAATAAATAAGATTTTCATGACTCAAATACCAATGACTGTTTTTAATTAAAATTACAATAAACCTTATGCAGTTTTTTGAATGAAATCTTACTGTTATTATTTTTTTCAGTTTTCCTGCTTTGGTTGCATCAATAAGTTGAAAAGGATGTATGGAATTTGATAAAATAAAAAACGGTATCAAACTGAAAAAAAGGAATGATATATATAACAATGAATAAACATTTGCATAATAATTTTTCTCAAATTCAACAAGAAATGCTAGACTTAATATTTACAAAATCAGATTTCATTTTATCTTTCATATTTATGAGATTAAAAATTTGAACTTGACTTAAAAACTTTGTCCCAGTAAAAAAAGGATGAGACGATTAAAATGACGATGTTGGTAAAAAAGTTACAGAAAAAGTTGTAATTTTTAACTCACTCAGTCACCTATGCGAATTTAACAGTTTTCACCACTACAGTCTTAATATGTTATTATTTACTCCGTTAAACTGTAGTATTGACGCCTACTTATATGCAAACATATACATATTAATATACACACACAACTCTACAAATTAAATTAGGAAAAGTAGCTGCTTACTTTTACATCAAGTCCGTTACATAAAAATGGGAAATGTAAAAAGAAAAACCAAACGAGATTGTTATTTAATTTCCGAGAGCAAACGCAACCATCAGAATCGTACAGAAAAAAAAAAAAAATTGGTCTCGCTGTATCACTCGCTGCTCCAGTTTTGAGTCCAAAAATGAAAACGAAATACTCACCTTAACGCAAGTTTTGGTGAAGGCGATCACCAGGAGCAACAGGAAGACCCTTGTCCGCGACATCGCGACGTCAAAATGTCCAAACGAAGACGCACAAGCGCATAGTCACGCAACTTTCACGAGCCACGAGTGTTCGTGACTGTTATGACTCGGCGCTACCGCCAGCTCGGACAACGAGATAAGTGTTGCTCGCCGTGTCGCATAAACGATCCGATTTCTGGACGGACCCGGGCAGTCACGCGCAACGTCCTACCTATTACTTTGATTAGCGCTGCGTACTTCGCTTCGCGACACAATGAATTACGCGAATAATCAGTATTGCCCTATAACCACGAGATGACAATGACTCACTATGATAGGCCGTGCGGTTCGCGCGCGAGACCTTCGCGGGAACGTGGCGTCATCCGTAGTCCTGCGTCAAACTAAAAAGGGTAAAGCGCCATTTATGAAACCTTCATATTGCGGGATTCGAAATTTTGAACTTCCCGCGGAAGGTTGCGTTTTTTTCTGTTTAGTATTTTGTACACTGCAAAAGAAAGTTTATGAATTTAGTTATGATAAAATTGCAGTTGCGAAGAAGTGGAGAATATAGATACTAAGACTTTTGAACGAGAAATGGTTAAATAGTCAATAAAGTTGTAGATGAAAGAAAACAAAAATATGTTGTCTTTGATACTTAGAAATATAGTTGTTTGTAATGTAAATATTTATGTAAATAAAACAGGAATAAAGTAATAAATAGTATTAAACATCGCACTTTAATCAATCTATAATTTATTAAATTTAACCAAAATAAGATAATCTAACAATAACAATTCAAGAAATGAACAACAATCCAAACATTTAACTAATCAAAAAACATCAATCAAAATAACATAAACTGTAAATAGTAAACAGTAATAACAATAGAAACTATCAAAATAACAATGAATTCATAAAGAGTAACATCTCGAAAAAAGACAACAAATTCAATAAAAAAATCAATAGTAATTAATCAAACAAAAAATAAATAATAACTTAAACAAAAAATAAGAACAGCCGGAAAGTAAACAACTTTATAATACAAACTTGAAATACTAAACAATAACAATCAACAATCGAAATGATCAAAATAACAATCTATCAACGAGCAGTAACATCTCGAAAAAAGACAACAAACTCAATAAAAAAAAACAATAGAAAGTATTTAAAAAAAAAAAATAATAACTTAAACAAAAAACAAGACCAGTTCGAAAGTAAACAACTTTATAACAAACTGTAAACACTAAACAATAACAATCAACAATCGAAATTATCAAAATAACAATGAATCAACAAGCAGTAACAACTCGAAAAAAGACAACAACCCCAACAATAAAAACAATCTATATTAATAAAAAAAAAAAAAAACTAAATAACAATTTAAAAAAAACCAAGTTCAAAAACAACCCAAAAAGTAAACAACTCTAGTTACTGATGTTTTTTCTCCAGTGTCAATAAACCTTAAGCACGACCTATTAAACACAACAACAACAATAAACGTCCAAAAAAAAAACAGTCATAACGATCAAACAAAAAGACATTGGTTGCCGCGCCCGTGACGTCAGCGTGGCTCGGCCAGGACGTGCGGGCAGGTGCTGCCAGCTGGCGGACGCGAGCCGGCGATTCCCGAGCCCAATAAGAGGGAACGACACGACGGGGCTGTCTAGAAAGGCCGTCGACGAAAAAAGGAAGGAACACATTGCAGGCCTCGCTCCGTGACGCTCGCTCGGCAAGTAGTGGGCCGCGCGCGGCAAGTTGGTGAACGCGACGAAGCTGACGACGGGCTGCGTGGCGCGGCCAGCCGTGCGGACCTCGGGCCACTTTTTCGGGCGGCGCGATCCATCGTGACGGGAGCTGCCGTCGCCGTGTGGAATGTGAGTAAGTAAAGGCGCCGCGCGGGCGGAAAAGCCGCCGAGCGCCAACGCGACGTCACGAGTGACGGAAACTGGGACAAAGTGCAGTGCACTCTACCGTCGCGCTCGGCCAGGTGTCCCTCTTCCCAGCCTAAAATCCCTCGCGCTTTCGACCGAATTCAGTCGACTTTACTCTTATTCCCTCGCTCCTTTTCGTGACAGCACTCTCGCTTATTTTATTATTTGTTATCGTCTCGCTTATTTACTGTTTGTTTTCAAAAGTCAATCATTTCCCTTTTCGTCGATATTCACGGAATTGTTATTCTTCGTCCAAGTTGCTTTTCTCCGTATCGTTTTTCATTTTCATTTTCCCCCTTTTTCGACGAAGCGGTTGCGAAACCTCGGGGAAATGGGACGGTGTTTTTGTACGCGTGCGACGTACGTGTGACCGCGTGCGCGTGTGTGCGCGCGAGAGTGGCTACGTGCTTGACACGGACGTTGGATGGACGTCGAAATGAGGTCAATATCGGTATGTTTTGGTGTCGGGAAAACGGGATCCCGCGGCAGGGAAGGGGCTGCCTTGAACGAGCCACGCAAACGCGCAAGTGCCGTGTACGTGAATCCCCCCCGTGTCACTGTGTGTGCATGTGTCTTTTGAAACGAGACCGATCGCAAACGGCTTTTTTCTCGCTTCTTCACAGAAACGGCCGTTTCGTAATTTCGTCTACCTGTTTGGTTCGTTTCTGCTTCGCGGCAATTCATTTGCTCGCACGGGAATTCAGTTTTGTCCGGCGCGAAGTCGGGGCTGAAACACTTTCGAGTGGCAAATTTGCTTGATTTGAAATTCAAGAACGAAGGAAGTCTTGATATTGTTTGAAAGTAACTTAAGATCAAAGGACGAGTGGTTTTATTGTTATTTATTCAGCCATACAATTTGTATCTTCGAAAATTCAATTTTCTTTTTCGGGTCATTGAACTGATGTAAAGTAAATAAAAGGAACGCGATAAATAATAAGTAAATCATTTTTGTCGACATCATCGTTTGCGAGCAATTCGTTTCGTGTTCGAGTCAGAAAGACGAATTGTTTCTTATCTTTGTCTGTCATGATACTTTGACAAGTGTTATCTGACATTAATGGTCAATTTTTGCAGAAATGGAAAATAAATAAATAAATAGACAAAGACGCAGAACATTGTTACAAATGTTGACTCTCATTTTCTTTAAATGTTTTAATGGTAAATGGTGCTACATCAATTTGCAATAGAAAATTATGGTAATTAATCTATTAATCTAGTAATCTAGAATTAAAATGTGTAATATTTAAAAGAGAAAAGATTAAGTATTTTCATTAATATCAAGAACTGAACAATACCAATTAAAGTTAAATCCATAAATAAACAAAATATTGATTTGGAGCAGATATTTTAAAACTTGCAGATATGTGTAAATAAATAAGCAGATAAATATATCTACATAACAAATACACAATGATCAATAACTTCATTTTTTTATATATATACATATATATATATCTCACTTTCGCCTGACAACATTGAAGAAAATGGACATTAAAAGTATATTTTGAAACAGACTTTATACCTTGTATATCGCGTTACATTTATCTTAATGATTGTAGGTTTGTGTATTAATTATCATTCATTAAACTTCAAAATGGTACACAATATCATTATTCTAAAGTTTCCAAATGCATTCTTTCGACGAGTCATTAATAATATGTAGGCGAAAATTCGAAGATAAAAGAACGAAAATGTGTTAATAACCAAAATTTAGTCCCAAGAACACGTCCACTTAATAATTAAGTCGAAAAATCACTTTTGAGTCATTACTAAGTGTTACAGTCTTCACTGACACCTGTATAAGAATGATTAAACACGATGCCATCAGTCGTTAATTGTTACTGTGATGAAAAGGTTTCAATTTTTGTATTATATTTTTTTTATTGATAAAATATAATATGTATTTCTAAGCAGTAAAAATTATAAACCAATTGCATGGATAAATTATAAAATAAATAATTATTATAAGTTAAAAAATGAACGATATTTCATGATTTTGGTAAAATATAATATTGTTTTTCGCAGGTTAAATGAACGAATCCGGATAACCCCAGTACTTGGTATCATGTCAGATGGAGTTGATGGTGATGGTGGGGAAAACGAGGTAGACTCTCATTCCTCTATACAAGCAGAAGTTGGCGATTCCTCAAATCATAGGGAAGACGAAACTCTGGATGCTGATAATGAAGCTGCTCTCAATACCAATTATGATAGTGGCGATGGCGCAGTGCCCGCATTCAGGTACCTTCCAAAATTTTATCTTATCTACCGTTTCGATAAATTCTCAAATCGACTTCAATTAAAAGTCAAATCGAACTCAACTTTATCTCGGTAAAATAAATGTGATTTTTTATGAATTAGGAGATAACGTGAAAGAACATTCCTTAAGACATTCTTTAGGAATTGAATTCGTTTGTTCTTAAGTAAATTGATACAAATAGAAATATAGTAGAAATGATGATTATTTGGATCAAAGTAAAATTTATATTTATTTTTGTGTATTTATTAATTTGTAGGTGTGATCGCTGTGATAATTACGAAACAATAAACAAAACGGCTCTGTGCGCGCACCAGGATCAATGTCTGGCAGGGGTTGAGGCAGTAGAAACAGCAGAAAGTGTTGAAGGGCCAGAGAATGACGCTGAGGGTGACGAAGGACATTCTGGACACCGATCACATAGAAAGATGTTTGAGTGCGACGTCTGTAACATGAAATTTTCAAATGGCGCTAACATGCGAAGACACAAAGTAATTGCGATTTTCAGATAACAAATACTAATGTATTAAATTATCTTAAAAATATAGTTAAAAGTGTATCTATAATCGACAAATTGCATCTTAATGGAACGCAATTTATTTTCTTAATGAATTAATTAATTGAATGATGTTTATTAATTAGAAACAATTAACTTACAGATGAGACACACGGGTGTGAAACCTTATGAGTGTCGAGTATGCCAGAAGCGATTTTTTAGGAAAGATCACCTTGCCGAACATTTTACGACGCATTCAAAAACGTTGCCTTTTCACTGTCCAATTTGTAACCGAGGGTTTCAACGGCAGATCGCCATGCGGGCGCATTTTCAAAACGAACACGTTGGTCAGCACGACATGGTCAAATCGTGTCCCTTGTGTCATTACCGAGCTTCCACTATGAAGTGTCTCAGGCTACACTTTTTCAACAGGTAATTAGTTATATTATATTACATTCATGAGTAAAAAATAAGAAATTTTGGAATCTAAATGAAAAAAATAAAATCATTACTTACATTGCTTTTCAGGCACGGTATAGATTTAGATAATCCAGGACCAAACAGTTCAACATCGCTGATGAATAGTTGCTCTACAGGGGAGGCAATGGCGGCAGCGCCTTTGTCAGATAGTGGCGAGAGCACTGGCAACCGATCGGCAGACAACGCTACTCCACCGATGCATTTTCTGACGCCACATGTCGAAATATCCATTCCGTATCCAGAGCAGACGACGAATCAACATAATCCGAGTCCCGCAGCGATCAATGGTGACTGTCCCAACAGTCCTCAAAGTGCTGACAGCAACAGCAATGCCCCCAGCAGCAGTCACCATCAGTTACCTATTAATAGCACGGCAATACACAGGTTCTTGGCAACAATATTTATCTTTTTCAAGTAGTCTGTCCATATTATGGATCTAACAGAGATATTGCATTAATTGTGAACTAAAAGACCGTGCATGAAGGTCTTTCAATTCACACTCTACCAATACTTGAACTTTTTTTAATTGCATTAAATATTAAATTCATGCAATAATTCTATACATTGCACCAAAAATGTTCTTAACTGAAATAAAACTAACGTTCTAAAATTTGTTAAAGCATTATTAATTATTATTAATTACGAATATTACAACGATCCGATTGCAGAAATGTCGGTGGTGGCGAGGAAACGATCACACCGTCTATCTCGCTGATTCCAATTAAGCAAGAACCCAATAGTAACGGCTTGGATGAAAACGGAGCAACTTCGAGCAATTTACCTCTGCCGTCGTTGATAAAAGTCTCGCCTCTGAAATCATTATTGCGCGATGATCTGCGGCGGAAATTGTCGGCTGCGACGAATAGCGGCTCTGGCAGCAACAGTGGCGCCACCAGTGGGAGTCTCAATAACGGTTCGACGTCCGGAGTGCACTCTCGTGGTGAACCGCCGACGTCGACGCGCTCGGACCAGCGCAGCAGCGGACTCCAATGCACCCATTGTAGGATCACCTTTCCTGACCAAACCTTGTACTTCTTGCACAAAGGCTGCCACAGCGAGAGCAATCCCTGGAAATGCAACATTTGCGGCGAGCAGTGTTGCAACCTTTATCAATTTAACTCGCATTTACTCAGCAAGAGTCATCAATGAACTGCACAATGTCTTTGCGCTCGGGCTTTAAGTTATCATTCTTATCAAACATTTCTTCTTCATATTGAAAATGATTAACTTCTTTATATTTTTGACTTTATAATTTGAAATTGTGACAATTATATTTTTGTATAATTACAAAATTTATTTTACAAACAACGATCATGTTTTCTGTTGAGCATACTTTGATATTATTTTCAATTTGTGAAACTGATTCAGTTACGTAAAGCTTGTGGTACATGAATCGAATAATTTAAACAAATTAAATTAAAGTTTATTAGATTATATCAATAATCTATAAAATCTCTAAGTATATGTATGAAGAAAGAATCAACAGCAAGCATAATGTCGTTCAGTTGACACTTGATAACGTTTTTTAATTTCATTATTTGTCAAGTTATTCGATGAGAGCAAAGCAAAATAAAAGTCAATGCAAGACAAATTGTGCCTTCTGAAAGACGAGGAATGAAACATGGATGACAAAGTATAGATGAACTTACTTACACTTACACACATACAAATACATCACACACTCGCGCAATTTGCCAAGTAAATCTCGTCCATCGAGCAGTCACCGTGCGAACGATCCGTCCATAGGGCTTTACCGAATTATTCCAAGCTCTACCCTATAGTTTTAAACTTTAGTCGATTACGCATAGTCCTACGAGGTGCGCTCGCAGCGGAGCCTTCCGGCATTCCGAATCGTGAACGATGTCGTAACCTTTGGGACAATTTTTGTGATACTACAGAGAAATTTATTGTTATACAAAGGTTCAAGAAAGAAACTGAAGAAAAAGAAAGTCTTCAATCAGAGACAAATTTAATATAATGATGAAATGTATAAATAAAAAGAATATTATATTTAAATAGAAATTTATTAAAAAAAAAAAATTAGGAAAAGATAAAATAGACATTGTCATTATACAGGGTGTCTACTGTGCAATGAAAAGTAGAATTATGTGCGACAATAATTAATATTCGAAAGAATAACTTTTTTGCAGATTTTAAATTAATAATTTTGAAAATATATAATATGATCAAAATTGTAGTTGAAATTTAAAAGAAAAAAAACTTTATTAAATCTTTCAAATGTTTTTTTTTTTTTTTTTTCTTTTTTCAAATAATTTAAACAAAATAATACTTATTATATAATTTTATTATTTTTTTCATTTAAAATAATATTTTAACAAAATTCTACTTTGAATCTACTTGTAGACTCCCTCCCTTGAAACTCTTGGATGATAATTGAAAAAAAGGGGGAGGAAATCATTGACAAGTATTTAACTGTTTTCTGGATAAATCAATCCTTATCTTTTCGGTACCACCAATCATTAGTCATGATTGCTTGAAAATTTCTACGAAAATTTTATAATCTTGATTCTAAAAGTAACAGAGTGTAATAAAAGTGTATAACACGTCCAGTTGACAGGTTGCGTAAAGTTCGTTGTTTCTCGACTGTCGTAGCGATTCAACAAATTGAGATTACGGCGTCGCTGACTGAGCTTACGTAGTTAGCGTGTACAGAGAAACAGATACGAAAATGATTTTGTATAGGGCATATACTGTACAGAGGAGTCCCGGGGACGCTTGATCGATGGCAATTTGTGTTCATTCATTGAATGCAAAGAATAAAAGATTATCGTTTTCAACGAAAGCACCTTTCGACTAGTCTTATGTAGTTGATTTTAATTTTTTTTTTATTGTTTTTTGTTTATTAAATGTATAAATGTATATCGCACGTTAATTGATGGTTGTTTATTGTGTTAATTACTCAAAATTATATATCAACCGTATACCGGGTCAGATGATTGAGAGAAGGATCAAGCTCTTCGGCGCAAAGTATCTGATTCAATGAATATTTTATATATAAATATTTGTACAAATGAAATGAAATACCATAGAGGAACAGAGGAGAGATATGTTTTGAGCATACAATGTATATGTATACACAGACACTTAATGATATGATTATGAATGATTATATTTAATGTCGTCGTCGTGATTGATTAATGATAGACAGTAAGTAATTTATTGCCTTGCATTCCAAGTATGACGAACAAGCAGAAGAGAAGCTGAAGATGGTACGGCATCTTTGGCGATTGTAAATGAATTGTCACGACAGATACGATGTCTTGGTGAACGTTCTTGCGCGCTCAAATAAAAATTATTTCAGTCGCGACAAACGTTAGTATTTATGAATCTGCATGTACGTTAAAAGAATATTTTTTTCTAATTGAAAATTTAAATAGTTATTTTAAATAAAATAAATAATTAAATTTCCACGCAAATAAGTGTGACTGCGTTGTTCGCAAACGAAGAGATTCAGCCACTGCAACTGAAATTTTTCTTTGGGAGTGGAAGTCAACTTTTGTACGAATTAACTCATCGTTAAGTTCCACTTCGAACGTTGATTAAAAGATACCTTTGTATTTTAATGTACACTTTTATTTATTCTTTTTCCCCCCTCTATTATTTTTCGTTTCTTTGTGTTAATGAAATTGTTATCGATGTAAGAAATTTTAGATAATTTTACATGAAGAAAGCGTGTGTTCATCATATTTTTGCGTACGAAAAGACGAGATAAAGTGCCTGACCTTGAATATATTCTTCTGTTTCCTTGCACGATATTTCAATTACCTTCGCGGTATCGAAAGCGATCGCCATTAATTATGCAAACATTTTGCAAAGCCTTGTATTAAATGTATACGTCAATCACAAATCGAGTAGATGTTTCTTAAATGAATACTGCGCTCGTAAAAGTGCAAATGTCTGTAATTCGTAGTTTAGGAGCGAGTATAAAAAAGCATAACAGAAAAAAAGGATATGTGTTTCTCGTGCTCAATTGACCATTGTTGTACGTAATTTACGAAGTATACCAAAAAGTTTGTTGCAACAGAGTGTATAAGTATATAGAACACGTAAAGGATCAGAGAAGCGTAGGCAGTGTAACGAACGCGTGCATTTAGGTAGAAGCGCCTTGAACTGTGATCACGCTTTACAAAGAAGAAATAGTTTTAAAATTGTAACGTGGTATATAGAATTTAACCGGATACGATGAACGAAAATATGATGAATACTGTGATCGCGAGGAGAACGGGATGTTAATTCTAAGGAACAGATTGAGAAATGGGGCGACAAATGTGACGACACGATACAAAGACAAACAGAAGCCTTAGGTGCACCCTGCCCGTTTATTTACATATGAATTATGAGTAAAAGAAAACGAAAAAAAAACTATATTTAATTGTGTAAGAGATGAAAATAATTGTTGATGTTACTATGGTGTAATGGGTTAAAATAAATATATTACAATTATGTATATAACACTGCTAATTTATGGTCTTGTGATTGATGATACCTTGATATCTAGTTTTAAGATACAAGTTTCGGTTTTCCATTCAATTTCATCGTCATTTTAAAGTCATTTTAAAACATTGTTCTCAAAATACTTTGTAATATTTTTACCATAATGCTATGTCAATTTCGAGTTTACCTGTAAACGACCTTGCACTACAAATTAAAATAAAAATTGTTGCATTCAGTGCAACGAATAAATTTTTGGCTACTTTTCGAACATCTGTTATTTTTCAGTTAGGTCAAACGAAAAGAAGACGTGTCGTTGGTATCTTTTATTCGTCACCAGCCAATTGAATCTACTTCTATTTTACAAAAGGGCGCGCGCCGATAAAAGTATAAAATAAATAATCGCACTTCTCCGCGCAACTCGACGCGAATCTCGAGCTCGACGGAAGTCGCGGCTTTATTTAAGTTTCGCTCAGTCTTGTCTACGCGTTCGTCCTGTTGAAAATCACTTGATAATTATAGAACGAACGCCTTCCACCTTTGTGATTTCAATCCGCCGCGAAACATACGATTCATTTGTACGAATCACTTTTTCTATAAACATTGTAATATTTTTAATTTACATTTTGTAAATTTAACTGCTTGCTGCATAATTCTGCACCGTTTAATCTTTACTTATAATATCAAGAATGTCGTTGAAAAAGACGAATTTTACATGATTTTTACCAACATATGGCGGAATTGAAAGGCAACAATATTGATTCGATATTGCAATATACAATATCTTCCCTTTTCACTTTTCTTGAGAAAAATAAATATTTCATTTTTGCATTTGCGACATATCTTGGGAGTAAAGTCTGGCTTTACTCCCTCACTGCATAAGTGCATCGTTTTTTGATACCAATATTGTCATTTTTCGAACCTGCCAATACGTTTAGAAAATTGCAACGTCGTGTTCCATAACAAAGTGAAAGAAAACAAGACGGAATTCAACCGGCGGAAAAAAAAAGAGGAGCGAAACGATCGACCACGCGATGCCAGGTTCCGTGAATTCCGACTTTATTTAAATAATACAAAAATAATTTACAAATGGCACTAAAATAAACGTCGAATCGTTGGCGCTCAAACGTGATGTGGGTCACGAATCGGCAGATATCAATTCTCTTCCCTTCAACGTGGCTTACTCTTGAGAATGCTCTCGATGTTACGGTGAATTCTTGTGATTTGCGTGTGCCTGCCCGGCGGGTTGTCGCCTTCTTCGATGTACAAATTACTTCCTGCTTCCGGCCAGACCGTCGCCGTTGGAATTTCGCGTTTCCTGTCTGCAAATGAAATTTCAACTCATTGATACCACTGTTTCTTTTTTCTAATAATGACAATATTGTAAAATTTTAACAAAAGGAATTCAAGTAAAATAATTGAACAAAAAAGTTCATTATCATTATTTTGTTATAAATAATTATGATTGTATATGGAAGAATTTTACAAAAAAAAAAAAAAAAATGTATATATATTTGTCACCATTGATTATTTTACACAGTAAAATCATTTCCGCTTGGAAATCATAGTATATTATCAAAATATATTACCCAACAATTTTTCCAAATACTGACAACGCGTCTCTGGATCGCCAGGGCTGATCGGGGCGCCGCTCGACAATTCCGCCAACTCGGCTTTCACCATCAGGTTCAGTCTGGTTGAAATTTCCTCAAGACTAGCTGCCGATTGCGAGACGAGAAAGAAAAGAAAATCGATTGGAATTACATGGTTGAATCGTGAATCGTCGTGCTTCAAATAGAGATTAGTCAAGGTGAAATTAGTGTTTCAAAGTGGGCTTCTTGTCTATTGTAATCACGTTAAGTGTTTCAAACGCATTCCATTACCCAATCGTGATAGCCATGTAAAGCTATGATTGCACTATTTGCGTCGCTGTTAAATATTCATGTCGCTTCGAGGAATTCGGACTATATTGCGACGAAGGTGAAACGGGTTGAAGAGGAGATACAAGGGCGGGCCAATTTCTCTAATTTTGTGTGCATGGTATATGCATGTAAAATGAAATAATATATATATATATATATATATAAAATACGATAACTGTGCTCGTACTGTATATACAGGTACACATAAATTGCACGAAAAAAATGGATAGATATGAAGTTAAATGTTATTATCATTATTATAAACAATTATTAACAAAACAAGATTTATAAGTATAGTTTAACGTCTGCATGTTCTAGTAGATATTTTGAAAGATTTTTTTTCAACCAACTGAACAAACAAATGACTCCTTTTTTTAAGGTTTTTCTATTGACCCACGTTTCGATTCATAATGTGAGTCATCTTCAGGGTTCTTGTTATTAATTTCAAAAAGAATAAAGAGTTTAATAAATAAATGTAAAAAGTCAATAAAAGTAAAAATGAATAAAAGATTAAAAAGTGTCCAAAAGTAAAGAACATTTCAAGATACTGAAGAAAAATATTTTTCCTTAGAAGGGCGGGCAAAGTAATTACTTTTACCACACGTGTAAGGAAAAAGTCAAAAACTACAATTCAACCAGAATTCATGTCGATGACAATTGGACACATTCATTTATTAAACATAGGTCAATAAAAAAACCTCAAAAAAAGGAATCACTTGTCTGTTCAATAGGTCAAAAAAATTTTTTCATAAAACAAGATTTAGACAAATTTAATTACGAATAATTAATTTATTATTATGAAATACTGATGTGTCTTAATTATCAATAAATCAATCAATCAATTTATCAAACACATTTTCCACTTCTTAGATTGATATTAATCTATCTTGATTTGATATTAATCTATCGAACGGAACAAACCGTTTACCTTTTAGTCAAGAAGAATCATCGACATATTTTTATTCACACTAGCAAACGGTAAACGAGAAGCAAGTGTTGATCTGCCAAAGATGCAGGACGTTGGATAACAACATTGAATAATGCCGGCCTTTGGGCACTCCTGGTGGTACGTTTCGGGCATAAAAAATGAACGAGGGGGACAAGGAGGAAGGGGCTCCGTGGCATTGAAGATGCACGCTGGCTTTTGAGTCGTGTCCGCCGCATGTTCCCGGAATCGCGCATGCAGGCTAGGTACTTGCTGCGGGTGATCCCACTTGTCGTAAATGCCGCTTTATGTGCCGACCGTTTACAGGCACGCATTCGCGCTAACGAAAGACAAGGAAGTGGCAAATAAGGAAGAAGAAGATGTCGGGAAAGGAAGGAGGTAAGAAGTCGTGGATTATACCTCGGTCGAAGTTTTTCTTCATTCTTCGCCAGTCCCGGGCGTAAACGATCGCTGAGCAACCGGCAACCAAGAAGAATAGTATACACGCGCAGACCGCGAGAACCAGGGCGCCGGTCTGCCAGTCCCACGTCGCGAGGCCAAAGTTGCTCCATTTTTGCTTTGCTTCCAAAACGTTCTGTAAATGAAATAAATTAAATCAATCAATCAATCAATCAATCAATCAATCAATCAATTAATCAATCAATGGATTATTGTTAAGAAAGAAATTAGTTTGGAAAAAAATCAGTTTTAATTTAAATTTAACATTGATCGCATTAACCATTTGCTGCTGGAAGGTTCCCCCACTACTGATAGGACATATGATGATTCGTGACTTTTCAGCAGTAAATGGTTAAGTAGTTTTTATCAAACATGAACTCTCTGGTTGATGATAAATTAAAATAATATAATTTTGTTTATTAATTCATGTTGTAAGCATGATACATAGTGAAGAATTCTATAATTGAATAATTTAATATCGTAATGATATGTCACTACTGAGGGCGCTAGTGCGACCAAAACGCATGTGCTATTTTACAGACCGTAGGAGAACCGGTAATGTGAAACTTACCGCCCTACGGTTGTTGATAGATAGTGATTTTACAGTGAGCACTTTAATTATCATACTTCAGAGCGTTTAAACTTTTTTTTATTATTAATTTCTGAATGACAAGAAAAATGTGTCTCCAACAGACATTAAATTTGATAAAGAAGAAATTTCATATGAAATTTATTGTGTTAATTGAAAAAGTAAGAGTAAAAAAAGAAGTGAATGCTGTACTTCGTTTTCCGGAGACGCATAATCCACTTCATCTAGGCCAGCGTTGCCCGAGTTTTCACTTTTCTTCGATCCATCCTCCGTGACCTTTGCGGTTGTCGCAGCGTCGGTTGATTTTTTTCTCGTGGATAAAAAGGACCAGTTGAGCTCGAGGGCTGAAAACGGGCCGCAGATGGCATCCTGGTGCACCGCGCAAGGGCTAATGGTGAACTCCGGTTCGCAGATCGTGCAAGGCACGCAACGGGCCACCTCGGTCGACCAAAATTCCACGCCGGGCTTGCACACCGGCTGGTTGTTGCTGCCGCTGGTGGAGGCTGGCCGCGAGGAACTTGTGATTGACAGTACGACGATTACCGGCAGTAGCCTGGAGTAACCAGCTCCTTTAGGCATCACCTGTTCAAAAAATGATTATTTTTAAATTTTATACTTCAAATTTCCTTTTTTTTTTTAGATATTTCGTTGTTGATTAATGATTAATGTCCATGGTTAAAATACCATAAAAATCATTATACAATTTTTAATTATGAAAAAAATTAATTATGAATTCTCATGAAACTGCATGATATTATAAATTGATAAAGGTTCATAAAGATTTATGACTCTTATATTGAAAAATCAGTTATGAAACATTATCTAAGTAAAATTATTATTTCAAAATCATATCATTATGTAAGCATTCATCTTCATTTTTTATTTTATTATTTTTCTTTCTTTTTCATGAATCAAAATAAAATAATTGATCATTTAAAGCATGCAAATTTATTGATGATCATAAATACTTTTACTCGTATACATTCTTCAAGTTATTTCTTATTCTTTTTCATCAGATTGTTCATTCAACACATTTTACCGTCGGAATGAAAACTAAGAACAAGCCGAATCGAAATCAAACTTCAGCTCGTGTAAATCTAAAAGAAACTGAATGGTCTTTAAATAGAACATTGTTATGACAAAGTGCCGAGCTTAAGTTCCGGTAGCCTTAACCTGAAGTCAACACCCACCGAGCAGGAATTCAACTCGACGCCTAACAGACGCTAAATTCACTCAGTGGTCAGCTAGGGAGATCATTTAATCTGGGTGACAATGGTTTCAATCATGAGAAGTGGATCGAAGATGGTAATCGGTATCCATTGTATCATCTACATATATTGTTGAAATGACCTTTTTACAATATGAGAGAGCATAATGTAGTTGAAAAGATAAACTTCTAAATTAACATTTGAAATCATTCTAAATTTGATTTTTTTCAGAAATATTATGATATTCTAAACATATTTCTAAAACGTTAAACAAACATCTTTTAACATATATAATAAATTGCTCAAAAAAGTACCATTCGTCAAACCTCTTTCTAAAATATAACTTTGAATTGTTAGTGAACGTTTGGAGAAGTTTATTAATTACATATTCAAAGACAAAGAAACAATAAAAAATTTGTTTTCATTGACTTCAAGAAGTTGTCGACAAGTTAATTTCCAATCGAATCAATTTCTTCGAATCTTTGTTCGTTCCAATGAAACCATTTTCATTATCTGTCAATCCTCTCAAAAGGAATGACCTCTCAAAAGCGAAAAATAAAAAGGGAGCGACTTGGGGCGGATTCTGCCAGGAAGCCAAGCTAATGGGAGGAAACGGGCTCTAGAGACTCGGCCCTGATCTGTCCGCAGCTACTCGAAGCCGGCTGAGTGCATAAGTCATACTTGTCCGGCTCGCAGAGCTCATTCGCAATTGAGTCGCGAGCGACGATCCGAGTGTACTGCGGCGGCGTTCAGTGTTCTCGTTAGCGCAATTGCAGTCGAGCGACGCTCGCCGCGTAGAAGAGGAAACCGTTAATGCCCGAGCCGGAAACGGCGTCTTCGTCCCGGCAGCCAAAGGACCTTTGGAAATCCATTCACTCCGACAAATAACTATCCATATCTTCGATAACGAATCAGAAAAACAATTCAACCAAAACGAGATCTGAAACAAATGTTTTAAAGTTAATTCAAAATAAGAATCGAAGAAATACTGAACGTTTCGGTCTTTCTTAACTTCCCCTGAATTCCCTGATTTTCGCCAGTTTTTGGAGTATAAAAAATAAATTCAAAATCAAAGATTTGCTGGAGATTAAAAAAACACAGAATTACGAATACTGATAATGAAGCAAAAAATTATTCAATGAGTTTTAATATCGGTTGACATTCACTGCTTCAACTTTTCTACTTCAACTTTAAAAAAAAAAAAAAAAAAAAAGAATTTACTTTGAAGGTGCGGACAAATTATTTTGTCTTCCAATTAAGAATATAATGTGTTTATGAATTCTTATCAGATACATGTCGATGATGCGTTTTGCTTTCCCTCCTCTTTTCGGCACCGTTACGATTAACGTTAATCAACTGGATCCGCCGGCGTTTCGCTGGAGAACAACACGCGGCGCATTGCCAGGCCACACACGCTTTTCGGTCTGTCGTTAAACGAGGAGCTTTCTCGTCAGGTGCCCGATAGTTGCGATTAAGCACGACGCCTTCAGGGAACCTGACGTGACGGCCTAACGTACATTTTAATTCCCTCGCTTTGAACGATGCCACGATAGCGGACTGCACAAGCCGATCGGAAAGCAACGTAATTCGCTCGTCCGGCAACAAATTGCTCATTATTGCTGTGTCAAGTGAAGAAAAGATTTCTTGTCAAAACCCAGCACAAGTGTTTTGCGAATTTCAAAGTAATATGATGAACAAGTTTTAATTGAATAACTTTGGAGCAATGTTAAAAAAGTGAAGTATGATGTGTTGGAGAATTTAAAAATTGTTTTTAGTTTAGTTTAACCCACGAATACAAATTTTATTGAAAATTCGTATTCCTGATCCGAGATTTGAACGTTAGTCTTCGACGTGCCACTATATCTATCTGCAATTATGGCAATTTTATTATGGATCATTTTTGGCAAAAAAGACATTTTTTGATTATCTTCCATGGGAGGAAAATTAATTTTTTAAATGAATATAAGTTATCGAGAATATCTTTTTTTTAACATTCAGTTAGCAGCTGAATCTAAAGTACTGATTTTGTGAAAGTGAAACTTTCATGTGAAATGAAAATGATTTTTTTATAACTGCACTCTCTTGCATGGAAATTAGTTTCCAGAATTTGAGATAGCTGTTTGAAATTCATCTAAATTATTTTGAAACCCATCTATTCTGAGATCTACACTGAGGATGTCAATGATATAGAATGATCACTCGTAAAAATAAAAAGAAAAAAAAATTAAAACCTATCAAACTTATCAGAAAATTCTCAAAAGATAAAAATATGTCGTATCTACGTTCACTTTTAATTGATTCCATTTTCAAAATATAATGCACTCAAATTTATCATAAAATCAACACGTTAACAGATCGCAAGTTACAATAATAAACTTGAAACCCCCCTTTAAAAAAAGATATCCTATAATAACCACGCATCACAGTAATATCAATCGTTGGTCTGATATCTTTACGATACCGTCTAGATAAAATAAGATATCGTATTTTAACAGAGAAGAGCCCGATTTCATATCAATTCATCATTCACAACTACGCTTCATTATGTTTACGGCGCAAAGACCAGATGATCCACAAATCAAGTCAATTGACCAAGCGTAAGTCAACTTTGAGCCGACGAACCAAGCTGCAACTCTACCTCGGTCTTTGTTCCGTCTCACTTCGCCGTATCTTGACAACATGGGTAGAAGCAGGACGTGGAGCTTGGCGCGGCGATTCGAGCCGTGCGAAGTGTCAACTTGGCCGGACTCCGAGGCAGCAGTCTGGCATGGTCCTCCACGAGCCAATCACGAGCGAACGACGGCGCCGCCTTAGAGGATGATTTCGAGGTCGGCTCGCGAGCTCATGATCCGGAGCTCACCGGGACCGGTCGGCTGTTCCATCCAAGGGTTCGACCGGTCGCAAACACTCGACCCCGGTTCAACAGCACCACCTCTTTTTTCGGATCCCTTTGATTTGTATTACCCTTTCCTTCGTTCCCTGCGTTTTCTTCTTTTTCTACTTTGATTCGCGGCGACTCAGCGAGGCGCCGTCATCGCGGCACCGAAGCGAGACGCGGTCGCGAGCGCAACTGCAAGTTACGGTCCGCGCGAGCCCACCAGTCGGACGGGTTCGGCCGATTTCCGCCCACGTTTCCAGCAAACCAAGCGAGACCGGACGAGGCGAGAGAGGGCGCAAGCGAGCAGGATGCTGGATACGGGGAGGGGGGACAAGTTACGGTGGGGATCGGTGAACGCGACCGGGAGAACCGGGGGGGAAGGGCAAGGGAAGAGGGCACTGCGGACCGACTCTTCGTTTGGATCACCAAGGGACAGGTTTCTAGATCCACCTGAGGATCGGATGCTGCGCCATTCGCTTCACTGAAAGACAAACATACTGTTAATTTTATGAAAAATTATTACTATACAATTGTAATATATATAATAATAAAGTATATACAACAATAAAAAATATAAGAAAAATATATTGATAAACTTTGCGCATCTCTTAATAATAACTTTATGTAATAAAATTGTTGCTATATTTTAGTTTAACAAATTTTGGTTCATGAAATTGCGAGATTTTCGTATTTCAACTGATAAGAACTTTGAAAACTTTACAACCCGTGTTTTTACTAACAATATTACTTTTTTCACATACCGTAAAGGAATTACTATGAAATTGAGTTCGTTACCTTTTGAAGTAATTGTATAAGAAATAGATTAGATGTATAAGGAATAGATTATTATTATGATAACTATACCATATCTTTCTTAGATATAAATTATACTTACCTAAACGCATGGATCTTTAAAACTTGACATTGACATCGACGTACATTAGACGTCTTATAAATGTTTGTGCTATAGGTAGAAATAAAAATACATGTATTAAAAGCCACACAAGTCAAAATTGTAAATGTAAAAGAAAAAATGAATTTCAAATCATATACTTACTCAAAAAAAAAGGGAAGTTATGGTTTTAATGTAAGAACAGGTACAGATCGTTATATTGTATAGATATAAATAGTTGTGAATTTAATCCTCTTTGATTGAATTGGATAAAAAAGGTTAATAGACGAGAGATAATTCGTGGTAAGAGCTCCATAGAGACCAAGAATCATGACTAAAAATTCAAGAATGCTGTCCTGAAAAAAGTTTGAGATTGAATAAGCAATAATAATTTTAAAGAAAATATAGTTTTTAATTATAAAATAATTGAACACTTGCCCAATTTTAAGTCGATTCTACTCGTTTTAATAAATTCAAGCTGAATGTATCAAATTTTATTTCTTACCTCTAACAGAATATTTTGAATCTTCAAAAGTAATCATCATCACTCAAAAGCAATTTCTCTTTTCTTTTACTATGATTATCTGAAACACAACAAAGCGATAAAATGTATAAAGAAATGAAATCATTATAATCACAATTTACCCAGATCTGAAAATAGGTACACTTTGATTTGTTTGCGTTCGAGCATTGCTTCGAATGAAAACGTACCTGATATTATTTCAAAGTAGGATCTGTTAGACGTTGTTTCACTCGGCTCGGACTTATTCGCGTGCGTCTATTTCGGTGGCCAATAATAACAATAATCGCGTAAATAAAATCCATAAATTGCTACTACACTATATATAACTAGCACCGTGTTGAACAATGTGCAAATTAAGCATAAACATATGCGACACTGAACTGATCAAAGCGAATTTCGTCCAGAAATAGACGAGGACAGAAAAGTGGAAGCCGGTATCGTCTAATGTCGTTTTAAATTTATCTGCGATCAGACAGCGTCGCGAAATTTTCGTGTCCTTTTTCCTTTTTCCTGTTGTTTGGCGACTTCCTTTGTTGATCCACTTTCTTCTTCTTATGACCAACGATTCGCTGGTAAACAACAAAACGCGGGAAATGCCATCTATTAAATCTTGTTTGGACGTAATCGTTTGCTCGTTTTTCTCTGTTTTCCACACAGTTTAAGTTATTGTGATTTATAAAATGATTTACGCATAAGATTTTGAAGACTTCTAACGTCACGCGGAAACAGGAATGAACAATATGAATATAAAACGATTTTGGATTTTTAATGCTTGGTAGGAATAATAATTTCTTTTTACAAAAACCGTGAACGTTCCATCAGAGAAGATGGGTCCAAGTTGAGCTAGAAAGTTAATTGTATGAAATGCCACTTTAATTGCGCTTTGTTGGTGGAACAAGTACGAGACGATGACTGTGAAATCGCACACATTAATTGTAGCAATAAATTTTAACAGTGGTCGTAAAAATGAAAAGGGTTAAGTAGAAAGAAATTGCGCGACAGATGTTGTCAATCGTCGTGCCCTGCGTTAATGCTTGTCGCGATATAAGAAAGGAAAGAAAAAGTGCTCCGTGACATTGCGGTACTTATTAAGCAATTGCGTTGGAATTTCACGGTCCTTGAGGAAATGTTTTTATTTGTATTAATTGTTTCTTGGAAATTAAATGATCTATTTAATTGCAGTTACAAATTACAAATTAATCATTTCAGCCATAATCGTCCAAGAAATTATAAATGGAAATAAATGAAATATAATATAAAAACTGAAATACGGTTCAATTATATTGTATCTATATTTTTTGCAAAATTTTCACAGGTTTTTTATAATTTCAACTCTGGTTTATTCGTGCATTTAATACTTTACGAAAATATTTTTTTACAGATTATTAATGATATAAAAATTATATATAAATTTTAATTATTATTGCTCAATATTTTTTATTGTTATAGTATCAAAATATTCAAACTTGTGCGTGAACTGACTGCAGCGCTCAGGTGGTTGAAATATGTACTTGCCTCAAATGATAATGCAGTTGTCAACAAATATTGTAAGGCAAGTTAAATACTGTGTGCGAATGTCTTTTGAGTGGTTATAATATAATTTTATTAAAAACTGAACTCTCATTTGAAGACAATGAGTGCTGTTGATAAAAATGAACAAGGTAATTTTTTATTCAATTACTATATCTGATAAAGCTTCATTCGCTTTGATTATTGTTTCAATCAAACAATGTTAACCTACAATTAACTTTCATTTAGTTAAAAATTTTCATTTATGAATAGTTGAGTGTGGAATTTAATCAAACCTCAATTAATGAATATCTATAATTTCTTCACTTTTAACTTATAAATAGATAATTTGTTAGATACATATTTATTTGTTGAATAATTTGAAAGTTCTCTGATTTTCATTATTAAACATTAAGTTGTATTTATTTATTGTTTAATTATCGTTTATTTTAACGATTTTAAATTGTAGATAGTTATATATTTTATCTTTCTTTTGCATAAAATGTATTTAGTCGAACTCTAAAAATTTAACATTTTATAGTTCAATCTTATCTGTTACATGTAGTGATTATTTCAGTTTTTGTTAAACAAAAATTGTTTTTCAGTAACAACCACTAATGGACAGCCATCAATGTCTACAAGAAGGGCACTTTGTACAGTAGGATTAATTTTCCTTGCATCATTGTCAGCTCTTTTTTATGTATATACAAGTTTTCCAGACTTAAAAGAGTAAGTTGCACAAATTTTAATTTTAGTATAAAATTATATTATCTGTAACCTTCATTAATATTCATAATAAATAAAATAGTTTATTAAGGACTTACTTATTACAGGGATGAGAGACAACACATGAAATTACCTCTTGACATTGAAGATGCCAAAAACCTAGGACTATTACTTGGACGTTACAAGGATCTATATTATATTCAAGTTCTGACAGGATTGTTCATAACTTATATCTTGTATCCTTTTACAAACAAATCTACCTTAAAGCTTGCTCCATTATATCATTATTTGTTCAAATATTTATATTGATCATTAACTTCATAAATTATTTTCCTAAACAATTTAACTTTTAGCTTGCAAACTTTTGCCATACCAGGGTCAATTTTCCTGTCAATCCTCTCAGGATTTCTCTTTCCATTCCCACTGGCATTGTTGCTGGTTTGTACATGCAGTGCGATAGGAGCAACACTTTGCTACTTACTATCCACCCTCCTGGGTCGACGACTACTCTACAAATTTTTCCCCCAAAAAGCACATGAATGGTCATTGATGGTAGCCAAACACCATGACCATCTATTCAATTACATGTTGTTTCTTAGAATAACGCCGCTGTTGCCTAACTGGTTTATCAACCTAGCGAGCCCAGTGATAGGTGTACCAATGATACCATTTACGTTGGGCACCTTTTTCGGCGTGGCGCCACCATCGATTGTTGCCATCCAGGCAGGCCAAACCTTGCACAATCTCACCTCATCCACAGAAGCCTGGTCAGGCAACAGTATCATTTTGCTGTGCGTCACTGCATTGCTGTCTCTAGTACCTGTACTATTCAAGCAGAAGCTCAAGCAGAAGTTTGAATAAACTTTTGCTCCCTTATGCCTTGTTATAGTTTTGCGAGCCTTGTGTTTTTGAGGGAACAGGCGTGTCTCATAGTAACTTAATATCTTACTATGTTGAGATGAAAAAGAAAATTGAGCTTGTTAAGGACGGCCATTCGTTTCAGAATAAGTCCACTTGTGAAATTTGGTATTATAGGATCGAGTTTCAGTGATAATGAAAATGTAATTTATTTTGGAATGTCATTTGTGTAAATTTAAACGGCTAAGTAATTATTGACTCAAATTTTGTGTTAAAAAATTTTTAATTGAGCTATTTATAAGTTAACTTAACTGATTGCTGGTTGTTTGCCCCAGAATAAAACAGTTGTAAAGTTGCGTATGTGTAAAAAAAACATTTTCATTAGTCTATACTGATTATGAACGTGTAGATAAATATATAACCGGCAATTTTTTTCTCAGATTTCTAAATAGTAGATATGTAGATATCAAAATTAAATACATATTTGGTTTTTCCCTCAACTGAATAATCAAATCTGTAAGATTGTAAACAATGTTATTGTTATTGAATAATTAATGTTTCATGTAATAGTGGGTTTACGAATGCAATTATATTGAATAATATATTATGTAATGTGAATGATTGCGATAAAATTGAATCCATTGTTCTTCATGACTAGTAATAACGAAAATAATTTTCGTCACAAGTTTTCTAAAGACTTTGGTTTTTTTTTTTTTTTTTCTTTTGAAAACAAAAAAATGGAAGATTCAAAAATGAACACTTTTGTTATGCATAGGAATTGTATGTGAATTATTATTTCATGTAGCAATTATTGTTTTAAGCACAAAATGTTTTAACAAGTATAACTTAACGTTATGAATTTATGTTACAAAGGTTTCCAATTAATTTTAAATTGAAAAATTATGCATTTCAATGTGTTTTACTGAGTAAGCTCAAATACCGTTAAAATTTGACTCACTCAACTTAAATATGGCTGTTGCACATATGTTAAGTTGTTTGTCTGTTGTATACTTTACAATGTATATTTGTAATGTATATTTTTTCTTTTTTTCTTCTTTTTTTGTAAGTGTATGAAAGTTACATTTGCAATTGCGAGTATCAATATATCGCCGGATATTGATGAAACTAACGTTTGCATTTCGAAACATAAAGCGTTATTTATTTATATTGATAAGAAATAAACATATTTGATGGATGACTGAAGTGACAATTGCCTTATATGAAATTAAATAATTCGGAGCATTTAACAATACGACGTAAGGTAGTTAACTGAAATATCCGTTTGGTTCACGGCTGGAAAACTTTTAGGCCGCCAATACCACCAGTTGTACCAAACTGAAAAATAAATGATTTGCAGTGTTTCAATTATGGAATTGTCATTAATGAAGAAATGAAGCAATACCAGCATATAATTCCACCTTCTTCCTTTATGTTTTCTTTAACTTCTCAGTCCATTTTTCCTTCTTTAATCTCTTATACTGATTTGTGAATGAAATATTACATAAGTATTTCAAATAAAATATTTGAAAGTTATAAAATTAAAATTTTAAATATAGTTATAAGATTCTAGTACAATTCTGGTTAAATTTTGTTTTTATAAAATTTACATACAATTTATACTTATCAATATTACTGAAGAAATTGATTTTTAAAATATTCATACGCTTTCAACTGCTATAATTTAAAACAAACTGTACTTTACTTACGTGAATGGCCAGAAGTTAATAATATTGTTAAAACGTGACAATTCTTAATACATTCTGGACTTGGCTCAAGACGAATCAAACGTGCGCCACTGGTACATTGTAATATTACATTGCTGCATTCTGGATTTGGCTAAAAATAAATAAAAATCTTAGAAAAAACCAAAAGCAATTGTTATATGGCAATAACGCAATCTGAAAATGATTTTCTACCAAAAAGTAGACTGGAGCTTTTGGTTCATCAATAAAAATGAACCTCTCAGTACTTTGGCCCCACCAATCTGGAATTCCGGAAGGACGAAGAAATAGTTGTCTAAGCAATCTTCCAGAATCCAATCGTGTTATTCTCCAAGTAATGTGAATGTCCTGATTCACAGATGGAACTACATCGAAATTACTTTCCATGACATCTTTTATGGTTCTACAAATTAATTGGAAGAATTAAATGAAAAATAAATATTAAGAATATGAATAAAATTAATAATATTGAAAATTTTATTAATAAAGTCATGCTTTACCTGTATAATAAATTATCAGATACAATATTTTTAGCATCAGTATCAAAAATATTTTGTTTCTCTTTATAAAACTTTTGTAAATTGCTAAAATGTACTGTGTTTTCAGCTTCCATTTTTGTAAAAGGTATACCTATGTTAAATGTTCGAGTAATATTATGACCAGTCAAGTCTGGTACTGAAATAATTGAGCTACAGGGCCAGCAGTCCATATCTGGTACTCGAAAATATGGATTTTCGATTAAACACCATTCATCGTATAAATCTATAAACGGTTGAACAGAAAAGTCGAATTTATATTATTACAGTACTTTATAAATTTTTGCTTTCTTTTTTATTATTTCATTAATAATATTATAAAAATCTTAAACCATACTTGTTAACTCTGGATATCTTGTTATTACAGGCACTGCTAACTTCCTATAGACTGTAAGTCCAGGATAAATGAGATGTTGCAAATTTCTTAATACTAAACTATGAGTTGAAGGATGGTTGTACAGCAATACAATACAAAAGCTAAGTATCAAAAATAAGACCAACAAAGCTTTTCCCAGAAAAAGAAAAAGTCGGAGTAACCCGAGCCGCTCTTTTTCCAACTGGTTGAAACATTTTGCAAAAATTGCGTCAACCTCTTTTTCCGCAATACCATTTTTTTCGGCATATTTTCGTATTTCATTAACAGCTGACTCGTATGAATCTAAATCTGTCATCGCACATTGTATACAACACTGTCGGTTGAAGCCTGTAACTTTACTCTTTGTTGATAAATATGTAACATAACCTTGTAACTGTTGTGGAAGTTTGCAAAAGTGACATCTGTTGATGAATTCATCATTCACTGTATTTAATATACAAATACAAACGAAATTTAAACATTAACACTGTTGTAAATGGCTATAAATTTTGTAATACAAACATTTTAATTTCTTGAAATAAAACTTACTTTTTTTAATTTGCAAAAATTGTCAACATATTATCAAAAAATAATTTTTATAAAAATGATTCACAATTGTTTCGACTTATCTTAAGAAGTATATAAACGTACATAATTTAATTCTGTTCTTTGAACAATTATACTTTATTTTACTCTCCATCAATCACAGAACTTAAACATATGTGTACATGTATATATATTACAATTCATACAGTATAAATTTCCTACTTGAAAAATGTTTATACTTATTAATATAATCAATGACGGAAAGCGCTATCATATTTCGGCTTCAAATTCTTATTCCAGTGTTCTATAAATTCCTTCTTTCTTTGTTCTCGCAAAGCAAAGTATTTGGGATACATTGCTTTTTCTATGGGATCCCAATAATCAAGGACCCAATCAGGTAGAGGACACTCTCGACCATACGCAGGACCTGTTGGACTGTCAGGGAACACTAGTGGTTGTGGGTGCTGTATTTTTTTCAACTCAGCTTCACCTTGCAAATAGAGGTGTTTTGCTAAACGCAAATCTTTAATGTCCTTGTTTTTATCAAAACGAGCCCTCAATAAGACAAGATGGTATCTGAAATTGAATATAACAGTTTAAAAAAGATTTATAAGTAAAATAAATATTGATTTAAAATAAATTTAAAATCATTTAATTGAATTATTTGTAAAGATGACAACTTCAAAAATTGACGAGTTATTTTAATTACGATGTGATAGGTTAAAAATATAATAGAAATACTGGTCAAATTTGATATTAACTCAATTTTGTCAACAAATGTAGGCAACTTTTACATTTAGATATAATTTATAAAATTTATAGTTTATAAAATCTCCAGTTTAATAACATTTGAACTGTGTTATTATGTCAACAAATATTTATATCCATAATAACGGAATACAAACTATATTTCGAGATATAATTATAGATGAGAACAAAATCTTTTTTGCGGAAAAACATTTTCAGTTATTTTTGCCTCTTTTTAATGTATAAAAAATATTACTTAAACGTTTGACAATTAATTAATCAACACTACCCAATGCATCCATCAATTTAACCTCGAAATTACCTTCTTTCAATGACTGACCCCATATATGAGTAGATATTGCGACAAGCTTTTTTGTACAATCTGCAGACCTTCTGCGAATGTGTGACTAGCTCTGGAATTGGCAGCTGAGCCATTTCAAAAATTTTTTAAATCTTCCTTTACCCCACAAAACCACTGCAATCTTTCCTGGATTACATAAATACAGATATGCTGAAGTGGGGGGCCACCCAATCTGCCGAATCGTCAAATGTTCTATGCTATCGACTGAACCTAAACTACGTAGATCAAGTTGACAAACGACTAATTTGAAAGTAATTAATTTCTGATAAATTATTATTACAATAGATCTGTTGGCAGTACACTTATTCAATCTTAATGTTTAATCATTATTATCAATATTTTTAATAAATATTAGATATACTTAATAAGTTAGTGCAGAGTAAAAGAACGAAACATCGCATTAATGTTTAAAACTTGAATCAGACGTCGATTAAACGTCTTCAACGTCATATCAACATTAATTAGACGTTTCGGAACATTTTGCCGTTCATTCCAAATAATTCGTTTAAATTTATGATTCAGAAAAATAAAAAAAAAAAAAAAAAAA
Source organism: Aradophagus sp. ZL-2020 (assembly GCA_022817685.1). Classification (NCBI taxonomy): domain Eukaryota; kingdom Metazoa; phylum Arthropoda; class Insecta; order Hymenoptera; family Scelionidae; genus Aradophagus; species Aradophagus sp. ZL-2020. The sequence continues at coordinate 979 of JABFOV010000018.1, read as the reverse complement.
AAAAAAAAAAACAAAGTAAATGTAGAAACGTAAAACAATTAAAAAAAGTGAAGAATCGAGATAAAAGCAAAATAATTAAATAATAATAAAGTTTAAATGTCAGTTTACCAAACGATGGTGCTACCATCTGCGGCGTGCCAGCAAAAAGGCATCTTTTCCATGCGAAAGTGTGGAATGCATATGGCGTCGAATCGTCAATGTAAACGCTTCAGAACATCCGGTGGACGGATCCACAAACGAGCCTTGTTCGTTCCCAACGATCAGCGCCATTCGCTAGCACACCGGCTCGCTTAATACCATCCTCACCAAAAGGTAACATTAGAACGGGGTTAAGGATGACGACCGTAGCTGGCACGACTCGCGGAGCCTTGAAATTTCTTTTCGAATTGCGCCTTAGTGATGCATTTTCATGACATTTTATTTCCATTGACTATTCCATTGAATTGCACTTGCCATTATTTTTTGGACAAAATTCGAACTGAATTTCGCTGAAAGGCTGCGCGTTTGTTTCAGCTCAGTTTAATTGAATGAATAGTTACACAACTTTGGGAGTTTTCAATGAAAATAATGGTCAAGTTTTTGTTTATAAACTTGACTTAATCAAATTATGAAATAAGTTTAATTTGAAGTTATGTTTTCTTTAAGATAAGATTTTATTTCTCTTTTTTTTCACTTATGTAAATTTATCAATACTTGAATTTATAAAAGTGAAAAATGATTTTATGTGAAAATTAAGAATTGAAGTAAAACACAGTAAAACAAGTATTTAATTTTTTCATATGAGAAGTTATATGATTTCTTATATATTATATGATTTCTCATATGATTTCTCAAATGAGTTCTCACGTGAGAACTCACATGAGAAAAATAGAAATAAAAAATTAAAAAAAGAAAAATCTAAAATGTTTATATTGATTTAATTTAAATATTGTATCTGCAATAAACAGAGACAACGAAAAATGGTGGTAAATTATAATAT